>CM056610.1:30312519-30471156 GCA_029721355.1 Tegillarca granosa
TAAAATAAAGTTCGATTATTTAACGGTACTTATCAGTCCTTTGTGGTGAAAAGATAGCTGAAGCATTTTCTAACCTCCTTATTTATCTTTAATATATCTGTTTTCTGAAAATGTAAAAGTAGGGTATGGCTATTTCTGTCAATATTACGTCATCTGTCAAATATATATATACCTACTACAAAAGAAAACATTGATTTTGCTCTCAGCCTGTTGAAACACAACATTTACAGGTAAAAAAACACACACACATTCACACACACAGACACACACAGATATATATATATATATATATATATATATATATATATATATATATATATATATATATATATATATATATATATATATATATATATATATTATTGTTGCCACTTTTAACAACAAGAACAAAAACAATCTATTTTCAATAACAATTTATAAATTATGAAGCATAAATCTTACTATACGATCCTTGACTGTTGAATAGAAACTTAATTTCTTTTTGATTGGATGCCTTGTTATCGAATATGTTTATGATTTATTCAATGCGCTGTTATTGGTAATATAAGTTGTTACCAAGTAAGTAATTTACCTTGTATATTAACATTTTTCATTTTGAGTAAAAATGAAATTAGAAGTAATGTTTGGCATCTCTCTCTCTCTCTCTCTCTCTCTCTCTCTCTCTCTCTCTCTCTCTCTCTCTCATCATGTTAATCTTTATCTTGCTTCTTGAAAAATCGTGATCATTTATTTAACTGCAATCTTTTTTTCAGTTTGTTACAGGATATACAGTTGTTGAACACAATGGCTTTTTTTGCACAATGGACATTACCAAATGATCCTGATTGGTCAGAGACAGATGGAGATGACATAAGACGGTTTCACAACACATATGTTCAAATTAAATCCACAGAATTCTCCTTTAACTCTCGCCATGCAGACAACTTCTTACAGCTTATATACCCCAGACTTAAAGCTGAGTCTCAGTCGTATCCGGGTATCATTCTAAATTATTTTATACGTCAAGGAAGTTCACGTGAAGGACTCAAGGTGTCTCATGTGGATGAATTTGATGTTGTGGTACCATTTGAATTTTCAGGGGTGACAACGAAGGTACTGGTAAAAAATGAACCCCAGTTTAGACATTTACCTCCGGGGTATGCCCAGATTGAGCTTGTCGAAGTCTCCGATGAGTTCCGAAGAAAGTATCCAAAACTCATTAAAAAAGTTGGTAGAAAAGAGCTGCTAGATACTAAATATCTCCATGATACAATATTTAAAGGCATGGTCGACAAGATGTTATTAAAACTCGCAACAGATGATCCACAACAAAACGTCAGTATGGGGTTTGGTATGGGATATTCAGGACCTTTTCTAGGAACATACCCTGGATCGTCTGAAACCACGACACAATCAGGAAGAAATCAGCGATTTGGCTCGGGTTCAAACTTCAAAACATCTTTAGCTGAATACGAGGTTTTCCGAAAATCAAGTGCTCCAGCAATAATACTCGAGGTCAATATAACAGATGAAAAGCAAAGAGACCGGATAGTGATTCAGAAGATCAGTATCGACTTAGTACCTGGATATGTCGACCAATCAAATCACAAATTTTTGATTTCAAAATGGATGCCAGAATCTAGACGGGTTACTTTGTCAAATCCAATCACAGACTCTGAAACTGCCACGACAATCTGGAAACTATCCTTTTATGAAAACGAGGTGGGTTTTATTTTTCAACACAGAGGTCAGAGGTCTAGCGAGAATCTAATTGCAGCTTTCCGTATCCTGAAAGGTCTAAGGAACGCTGAATTAGCAAGACATCCTTCATCACAGTATGCAAACGTTTTTTCTTCCTATTATCTGAAAAACATTTTGCTGTATAGTTTACTTTTTGAACCAAAAATTAGAGCAAAACACGCAATAACAAGCGTAACGGAGGCCCTTGGGTGTTTGATTGGTATGGTCAGGCTTGTGCTAGATGTGAAAAATCTCCCGAAATTCTTCATTTCCAATCCGCTTTTAAGGGAGATTTACCCTTATGAAGATTTCCATAAAGGTAATATGGACACCAGGATGAACATTCTACAAGAATACACGTCATCATTGCCACAAGTCAAACGTGACTTTAATCTGGCTATTCAGTACTTCCGGATACCAGATTTTTCAGACACCGTACAAGCCAAGGTATTGTGTGGATACTTTCAACGTCATATTACAATTCCTAATTAAAACGCTTTAAAATGTATACCAGTTATCTGATACATTAAGAACCCAGTCATGAATGGAAACTTACATTTCCGGATGTTATATACGGATTGACGTTTCGTCTGTTAAGATTGGTATCAAATTTGAAGGAAATCTATAATGTTTTGTAATGACAAACGATTTTTCCAAAAAAAGTTTCTTCCTGTTTCGTGTGTCATTGCGTTAAATTCATTTTTATCTTTTCTCTGCAACAACTTGTTTCTTTAAAAGTGTTTTATATTTCATTTTTATCATTATATTTGTTTAACATTTGTGTTAGATTTTCGATGTCATCAAGATTTTACTACATTTATTAATAAGTTTGCTACCAAAATAAAAATAAAAACGTTAACACAATGACCTTAACTATCACTTAAACAACATGGAGTTTTCTAAGAATCAATAACGTCAAATTTGTTTCTTTGCATCATAAAAACGACATTTGTATTCCGATGATAGAATTATATATCACAGACCAATAATATCATTTTAAGTGAAAATAGCTGTTAGCAAACATTGAAGCGGATGATTTTCAAAAGACATTTATAATTGCTGCAAGCTTCCGGTAGATGGCGCATGTGTTCACATTTTCGCAAAAGTCGACTTTGTTGTCATTATTTCTTTTTTAGTTTGATTGATTGATTGATTGATTTAATTATTTATTTATTTTTTACTTATTTTTAAATAATAAATTTTTTCTGTGTTATTAGCACATAATGCAAAAAGATGTGTTTTGATTATGACTTTTAGAATATCTTAAATATCATTTCAACATTACAGGTCTTGTAAATATATTGAAACAAAACATCAATTGTATTTTCTGCTAAAATGACGCTAGTAAGTACATCACTGGTATTTAACGCTACATCATATTCTAGACAAATATATATTATGGTAAAAAATTAACACATTTTAACTGATTTTAATATGATGTCTTCTTCTCTTCATTTTTGAAATAAATATAATGCTATTCAAAATCGTTAAGATAATGGCCTTGTATGTGTGTTTATTTCCTGTTTAGCCTTTCTTGTTTATTGCTTTGTTGTTTGGTCTTGTTTGTTAAGCTGCAAATCACACACACAACACACACACACACACACACACACACACACACACACACACACACCATGTCGTCCAAAGAGAACTTTACAATCATTTATCGCAATTTTTTTTACGCTTTTATTTGCGTTAGCTCTTGTCTTAGCTGGTTGATATTTATGTCTGCGTATCAGCAGACATCTTGTTGTTACTCGTAATCTTTATTATTATGTCTGCGTATCAGCAGTCATCTTGTTAGTGTTACTCGTAATCTTTATTATTATTATTTTTTTTATTATTCCTCCTCGTTTCTGACAGATTTTTTTCAGAGACATATCCTCCTAAGTTTCTTATCCGATCAGGTTTAAATCTTGCCAAATTGTAGGAATATTGAATATGGGCAGGTCACTTGTTCATCGTTTTTCGGAATTCGGAAGGACCGGAGAAATCCGGTTAAAATCATGGACTTCCAGAGAGTTCTTTCTAGAAAGTTCTTTCCTTCTTTCTTAGAATTTCCTCCGCTACTTTGGAGCACCACTTTAGAGAGCTGATACGCAGACATATACTTGCTCGCAAGTATACATTCTAGTTTATTGATTGTTATTTTATGATATTTTGAAATTTCGTATCTATTTTATTCTTGTGAATTTTGTTTTTGAAATGTGTATGTACCATAGAAAAGAGAATAAAAATCATTTTCATACAAGGGCTGTATTTGTGGCTAATACTTAATGATCGAATCTGCACCCCAGTCCTGTCTAAAATAGTGCATCGGTAGCCAAGTGCTCTAAAAAGCGCGCATTTTACAGACCATAATTGGTTCTTATTATCCGAGTTCAAATCTCATTCAGGCAGATCTTTATGTGAAAAATTGTGCCAGTCGCTATTTGAATGTCGGTGGTTTTCTCCAGAGACTCCTGTTTCCTCTACTATCTTCATTTCACACATGGTCTAAAATACACATTATTGAAATTCAATGAGATTTGATAGCAATCTAGTTAATAAATACGACGAGCATTGACTTGTTATTTAATTCAATTCGCATTCAAGTTGAGAAGTTGAAGAACTACTGACTTATCGAACAATGCATTATCTGATTTTTTTTAATTTAATTTTTTTTTATTTTATTATTTTTTTTTACAATATCTTTGTTTATTGACAATCTCTTTTATTGTGATTCATTTGTAGAAAATTGGCAATAACAATTTTTTAGCAAATTAGAGATTCATTAATGTGACTGTTTAATTCACCAAAACATGTAAACAATTTCCAGATTTGTTGGAAGTGTCCCGCTAGTTGTCTCTTAACGCTTAGGCTCGAATCTATATCTGTCACGTGCTAACGGCTGAAAGTTTGTAAGTTTGAATGCCGATATTTGTGTAATCCGGTTTCTTTTCTATTGAAAATCTAGTGTCCGACGTATCATAAAAAATGAATAAAAGAACTGATCATGAAAAAGAAAAAAAATGCCTTGTTCGACTTTCTAGAGAATCGGTACATTACCATATAGATGACTTCGGTTAAACAGCTTTCTACAATAAGCTTAGCACTGTGGTTATGTTAAATTATACAATTAATCGTAGAAATCACTCACAGTTCGCCCAAGGGCCGACAACACATTACAATATAACAGAATATTACACATGCTTGCGATGTTGATTTTCTGTAAATGAACGACGCCAGTGTCAGTGGAGATTTTCTAAAACTAGAAAATAGTCTAATAATAAATTCAGGAAGGCGTGTCTTGTTTTATCCACTTAATATTTTCATGTGCTAATTATGGTGAATTCTGCACTCAAAATTCACTCCTACACAATATTTATATTTACTTATCATCGAAAAATCTGCTCTCAAAATTTACTTTTAAAATTTTTATGAGAGCAATTTTAATCCACGCATCCAATAACACCAAACCCGTCAATCAATAAATGAAATCGACACACCTCGGTATATATTATAATGCAGCTTATCGCCGTATGTTTGGTCGAAAAACTTGAACTCAATCAATTTTCAAATTAAAGTATGCATTTTTTTTGCATTATAAATACTAACATACATGTGCAAACAAAATGTATTTATCTGTACCTGTGTATATCTCTAAAACTCGTGATCATCGACCAGCTGATCTTAACCTACATATATATGCCACGTCTTCGGTTTTTAGGAAATCCCAATCTTAAAAGTGTGTTAAGGTATAAAACATGATGCGGTTTGATTCTTACACAGTCACATGCACGAAAAGACGTAGTTTACGTGATAAAGTGTAAAATACAAGGTAAGATATATATATATTTCATTTCATTTTGTTTAATCCATTTTTTAAAGAATTCTAGCGACTGGGTAGGGTGCGAATAAGTTTTTTTTTTTTTTTTTTTTTTTTTTTTTTTTTTGGTGGGGTGTATGGTTTAAAAAATTGAAGCAATTACAAGTTCCTGTGATCCAAGTCTGAAGTTTGTCAGGTTATTTTCTGTTCTTGACTAGTTGAGGTCACAAGCAAACGGCTGCTAACGGACGGACAAATAGACAGAAAGACAGTGTAGTTGTCGTGGTGTGTGTGTGTGTGTGTGTGTGTGTGTGTTCGCCGGGTGATTTAGGGCGAGGCCTAACGAGCCACAGCGCCAGATCTTAGTTCCAGAATTATTCCTTAACTATCTAAGATCTTCCTAATTAAAAATCTCAAGGTGGTATTGCTTTACCATTATGTTCATTGTTTTTTTAATCATTTCCATTATTTTTGTACATATCTGTTCTTTAAATCCCAGTTTCACTGTTTTCTATGGCATTAATGACGAGTTTACAAGTATGATATGCACCTTACTTTTTAGTTCATGTTCGATAACCTTCATATGTTTTTGTGGTATAACGATTGCCAATAATATCAGCTATTATATGTTATACAAAATGTGGTTTTCTTTAGCATTACCTACTCACATATTACTAAACATTTTATTGTCTTGGCCAATACTGCGCATCTTTTTTGGTATATACATATATTTTGTATTCTTAGATGATATCTGATATCATGTTGTACAGAGCGCGCATTGGCCTTCATTATGCGAAATCACTGAATGTAATGAAACACAAACGATTAGATCTTATGACAGTAGTTTTTGTTAATCTGTTCTGTGTTTACAGATTAAGTGGTATAACGGTAACTATTTGCTCATTTTTTTACCAAATTTTACAGAGAACAAACTTGTGAAAGTTCATCAAGACGAAAATTTTTCTTCTACGTCTTTTATTAACATGCTTGATAACATTACACATATGTTTTTGTTTTTTGCAATCTTTTTGTACATGCAATTGTTATTATCTGGTGATATAGAATTAAACCCCGTTCCTTCTTTCATTGATGATTCTGTAAGTTCTTCGTCTTATACAAGTTCTTCGTCATTTATGTTGGACACTTTTGTTCATGAGGACCATAGTAAATATTTTAGTATAGTCCATCTAAACGTCCAAAGTATTAAACAAAAAATTCCTATAATACAGTGTGAATTAAGCGATTACGATATTTTAGCTTTTACTGAGAGTTGGTTGCATGATGATACAGCAGATTCTGAAGTTCGACTAAGTGGTTTCTCACATCCTTTTAGATCTAAAGAACGACAAAATAGGGAAGGGGGTGGTGTTATTGTTTATATCAAAGATTCTATTACTGCAAAACGTAGAGAAGACTTAGAAATTTACGAAGTTGAATGTGTTTGGTTAGAAATAAAAATTATTGGTAAATCTATTTTACTAGGTACTTTTTATAGACCCCCGGGCTCTAGCTCGCAAGTTTGGGATAAAATTATCTATTCAATAGATTCAGCTTATAATTGTAACCCTGATTATATATTTATCACAGGTGGTTTTAATGATAATCAACTTACTGGTTGCTCTACTAAATCTGGTGAATTATGTTCTATTTTTAATCTATCTCAAATTGTCAGAGAACCTACTTACTATACAGAGTATTCAACATCATTGCTAGATTTATTTATTGTTAATGATGTTAGTATTGTACATAAATGTGAAGTTGGCGAATGTTTTTTTAATACAAATACCCGGTACCATTGTCCAGTTTATGCCTTTTTTAAATTTCCAAAATTATTGTCTGATACTTTTAAAAGAAAAATTTGGTTGTATGATAATGGCAATTATGATTTATTCAGAGAAAATTTAGGTAACACAAATTGGGTTAATATTATAGATAATGAAAATATTGATGAAGCCGCTTCTCTTCTTACTTCGACTATAATTGACACTGCATCTATCTGCATTCCAAACAAAAATGTTACTATTAGACCGTCTGATGCACCCTGGATGAATAATCAAATACGAAAATTAATACGGAAACGTAAACGATTGCATCGAAGAGCTAAAAGAACCGATAGTCCCTATCACTGGTCTCAATTTAGAAAAATAAGGAACAAATGTGTTAACTTGATAAATAAAACTAAAGACTATTATCACACAAAATTAATTAATAAACTAAATGACGACTCTCTTAATATTAAACAATGGTGGAAGATTAGTAAATATTTTATGAGTTGTTCTAGTAAATCCACTCCTCATTCATTGTCACTTAACAATCAAATTTATAATGACCCTGATGATGTAACAAATATTTTTAATGAATATTTTTCCTCTCCGTCATACGTTAACGATGATTCTGTGCCTCTCCCAAGCTCCACAGAACCTAATTATCCTCTCCTAGATAATATTACTCTTTTAGAAAGTGATGTCAGGGATATTCTTCTCTCATTAGATACTTCTAAAGCAATTGGACCTGATGGTATTCATCCTAGATTATTAAAAGAAGGTGCGGACAAACTCAGTTCACCACTCTGTGTATTTTTTAATAAACTTTTACATAATTCAACCTTTCCGTCATTATGGAAATTAGCCAATGTTGTCCCCGTATACAAGAAAGGAAAAACAGACGACGTTAGTAATTATCGCCCTATTTCATTGATTAGCATTCTTGGTAAAGTCTTTGAAAGATGTGTCCTTAAATATCTTAACAATTACTTACTGCATAACCACATTTTGACCTCTTTTCAATCTGGTTTTGTACATGGCGATTCTACTATTAACCAACTTTCATATCTAACCAACCAAATATCTCAAGCCTTGGATGATGGCAAAGAAGTCCGTGCAGTATTTTTAGACATCAGCAAGGCTTTTGATAGAGTCTGGCACAAAGGTTTATTGCTCAAGCTTAAAAATATTGGTATATCTGGTTCTGTACTTTCTTGGTTTAGCTGTTACTTATCAAATAGAAAACAAAGAGTTATTATCAAAAATTCTTGTTCTGATTGGAAATCTATTTCTGCTGGTGTTCCCCAAGGCTCTATACTTGGCCCTTATCTCTTTCTCATATACATTAATGACATTGTTAATAATGTCATGTGTAATATTAGACTTTTCGCTGATGATACTTCCCTTTATGTTATTGTTGAAGATCCAAGATCTGCCAGTATCTCCCTTACCAATAGTATCGATGCTATTTATTCTTGGTCTAAAAGATGGTTAGTTGACTTTAATCCTAATAAAACTGAATGTATGACCTTTTCAAAAAGAGGAAATATCCAGCATCCACCATTATATATGAATAATATTCTGCTCAAGGAAGTTTTCACTCACAAACACTTAGGGATAACCTTTTCATCCGATGGCTCTTGGTCTCCCCAAATAGACTCTATTTAAAATAAAGCTCGATCTCGACTTTCTTTACTGCGTCTTTTAAAATTCAAACTAGATAGAAATACATTACAAAAACTCTATTTTACATTGATCAGACCTATTTTGGAATACGGAGATGTTCTATGGGATAATATAACATTGTTCTACAGTAATTCGCTTGAAAACATTAATTTGGAAGCAGCTCGTATTGTTACCGGAGCCACACAGCTAACTAGCACTTCACTCCTTTTAAAAGAATCTGGCTGGGAATCATTAAGTGACAGACGTAAAAAACACAAACTCATTTTATTTTATAAGATGTATCACAACATGACACCTGACTATCTTTCTAATATAGTACCCCCTCACAATTTTGAAACACATTCTTACAATACACGCCAACAGAACAATCTCGTACATATCTCTTGTAAAACTAAACATTATTTCGATTCATTTTTACCCTCTGTTATTAGAGACTGGAATGAAATTCCAGAGGAAATAAGAAACTCTTCTTTATATAGGTTTAAATCATATCTTAATAGAAATAAGTTAAATATTCCAAAGTTTTTTTTTTAAAGTCAGTCGATTGGGGCAAGTCCTTCACGCACGTCTAAGAATGAATAGTAGTTCGTTAAATAGTCATCTGTTCCAGAAAACGATAATTGATTCTCCCAACTGTCTTTGTGGAAAAACTGAAACCACCAAACACTATTTATTTGATTGTCCAAATTTTACTCGCCAAAGATCTGAACTTTTTAATTCCCTAAATCCCCAGAATATAAAGTTAGATACTCTTTTATTCGGTAGTCCAAACTTATCTGATGTTGAAAACACAGAAATCTTCTTAAAAGTTCAAAAATATATAATCGATAGTAAAAGATTCAAATAAGTTACTTAACTTGCATTTTTTTTTCAGAATTTAGTCTTATAATCAGTTAGTAATAGTGTTAAATTATATTTACAACAATGTAAACAATTTTCTTTCCAAACCAGTAACGTTTTGTTTTTTACATAAGTGCATATCATATAGATTAATATTTATTGTCGGTCTCTCTAGTTGTAATTTTGTTATTCTTGGAGACGGATTAATATAATGGCATTTAACCATTGTTTCCGAATCCATATATATTCATAATGATGTATGTTATTGTCTTGTACTGTTATAATGAATAAAATATTGTTTACACTAATTAAAAATCTGGCATATTATATCTTAATAATTTTGTCAGATTTTAAGACTGCCTTCTTCTGTACATTTTTGTCCTTGAGCCATTTTTTTATTATTTATTTATTTTTTTTTTATTTTTTTTTTAATTTATCTTTTAATTTTTTTTTATTTATTTATGTATTTATTGTTGTTGTTTTTGTTGTTGTTGTTCACTCGTAAACCAGGCAGAGTTTATTTCATTAAAGAAAATCACTACAGAAGTATCAAGTATTGCACTGAAAGCGATAAGGGGTCTGAGGGCAAACCGTAACTTTAAGAGTATTCCTAACACAACTTGTAATTTTCTCGCATTGTCACAAAACATATCCCATTATTCTAAAACACCTCCTTTTTGTGAAGGGATTATTCGGCTTTTTTAAATATCATATTTTCATGATATAAATAATTCATTAGGATTTTTAAATGCCATGGAGCCATATTTGAAGACCAGGTACTAATAGCTGTATAAGTCACAACGACAGCGACGTAACTATGGTCAAGCAATCCCTTAAAAATGGATCCCAGGTCCGACCCCACATTTTT
Source organism: Tegillarca granosa (assembly GCA_029721355.1). NCBI lineage: Eukaryota > Metazoa > Mollusca > Bivalvia > Arcoida > Arcidae > Tegillarca > Tegillarca granosa. The sequence goes on from CM056610.1 coordinate 30,323,204, forward strand.
CTCCTTCATGTAATATTTTGGTGACCATTGCGACCGTCGGAAGTAGTGGACTGGCAATTGCAAGCCATATACGTTCCACCCTAGGGGAATTAATGTGAGGATAACAGGGGAGGAATGTAGCAGTCTGCGTAGCTCAGTTAGTATGGCACTCGCGTATAGTGCGGGGGTTTCCGATTCGATCCCCGGTCCGATCCTGCATTTTTCTTACTTTCTGGCACATGCATCTATTTTATATTTAGGTCTGTCTTCAAAATAATGCATATTTATTTTACAGACAGGTTTCTCGGTGTGTTACAAAAACCTATTTTTGTTCCGTGGCGCGAAGTATATGTACCGTTGCACAAAACTGTTTTGTATATTTCTGTAATACGCGCCAATAATAATAATAATAATAATAATATTATTATTATTAAATAATAAAATAGTGAATAGTTCTATAAAAAGTCAATCTTTAATAAATCATATAACAGTAACATCGCTTTTTATTTCACCTGACCGACAGGTCATGTGAGCTTATGGCATGGCGCGGCGTGTGTATGTGCGTGCGTGTGTGCGTGTGTGTGCGTCGTTTACACCTATTTCGACTTCTTCTCCAAAACTGCTGGACAGATTTCAATGATACTTGGTCAGAAGCATATAGGGGCCGGTGCAATTAAGATTTGTTCATGGCGTTGCCATGGCTACCAAAACTAGGTCAAGGTAACCTAGGGGTACAAAAATCTTAAAAAATCTTCTTCTCCGAAACCGATGATGGGAGAAAAAATTTGATGTGATATTTGACTTCTCTAGGGTCTTAAGCCTATAGTTTGTTCAATTCGTGAAATTTGGGCGAAAAATGGGTTACGCGTTTTTGCGTTTAATTAAAAAAATTTCGTAAAATGGCTTCATATTGTTATATCTTGACTATTTAAGAAGATAATGACATGAGGTTTTCAGTTTTGACATTTTCTTGAAATGACCTTTAATTAGGGTCAAGGTCACAAATCAAGGTCATGACCTCATTTGTAATTTATGCAGTTTTAGGCAATTTTCTTGCAAATATTAAGAGATATATGAAATCAAAACATTGTTAAAATGTTCAGCATGACAAAATTTAAAAAGGTACCAAGTTTCGTAACTATATGATAATCAGTGTAGGAGTTGTTGTCCTTGAAATGTTACCTTTGGTTTATAAATATTATAATTGTGCATTAACTTGAAAACTATAATCTTTTTGTATAGGCATGTATATTAGAATATTGTAGGTATTGATATGACGATCATTTTGATATATGGTTTAAGGTCACATGATTAAAGGTCAAGGTCACAGCTGCAAAAGAAGACATAAATTGCTAATTATCTCGAAAACTGTTTAATTTTTGTATAGGCATGTATATTAGAATATTGTAGGTATTGTGACAACAATCATTTTGATATATGGTTGAAGGTCATATGTTCAAAGATCAAGGTCACAGCTGCAAAAGAAGACGTAAATTGCTGATTATCGTGAAAACATTAACTATTTTATAGGCATGTATATTAGAATATTGTAGGTATTGATATGACGATCATTTTGATATATGGTTCAAGGTCATGTGTTCAAAGGTCGAGGTCACAGCTGCAAAAGAAGACATAAATTGCTAATTATCTTGAAAACTGTTAACTTTTTGTATAGGCATATATATTAGAATATTGTAGGTATTGCGGCAACAATCATTTTGATATATGGTTCAAGGTCATATGTTCAAATTCAAGGTCACAGCTGCAAAAGAAGACATAAATTAGTTATTATCTTGAAAACTTTAACTTTTTGTATAGGCATGTATATTAGAATATTGTAGGTATTGACATGACAATCATATATGGTTCAAGGTCATTTATGTTCAAAGGTCAAGGACATAGATGCATAAGTATACTAAAATTTGTTAATGATTTGGAAATTATTCATTGCACTACAGTTACTTCAAACATATTATGTAAGCTATTTATGAATGAAATGTGACTGGATATATTTCTGATTAAGTTTTGTGGCAGTTCTAGATCTTAACTTGAGAAAACTTGTAAAGTTTCTGTACCTAATATATTGTCTATTGCGCTTTGCAAACAATTTTGGATATATCCTCAGGTGAGCGTTAAGGCCCATGGGCCTCTTGTTACTTTCGCCATGATTATCAGACTCACGTGCATTGAAACGGATCCAACTCATTAAGCAACAATACAAAATAATTTAGGTGGCGCCAACAATTCACATCCCCAATAATGAGTAAATGACGTCATTTCCTGTGATGACTTTTTTTTAAGTTTTGTTTCCAATTGATTCCAGGTGGGATGTTTGTTTTGAAGGTCTTTTGTCATATTTATTATTTTAATGACTTAATCACACTTTTACATTTTTTACAAACAATTAAACATTTGAATTTGTAAACTAGAATTGTCTGAACTTACATGACCTATTTTTACATAGTACTTTTTCTTTGTTTCAGTTAGTCAACATAAGATAGCAAAGAAAAATATCAATGGCCGCTTCGCTGTTGGACGATCAATTTAGTCGAATGTCGTTAAAATCGACCGAAGGTTGGAAGAGACCAGAAGATCCGGAATGGGCGGAGGGCGACAAAACCGAAATACGACAGTTTTATAAAAAGCGAGTGCAGATTGAGCAGAATGAATGGTTTATAAATTGTGGCCACGTGGATTTCCTGTTGAAATTTATCTTTGATAAAGTAAAGGAAGAAGCAGCTTCATATCCGGGAATAATCCTGAACGATCCAATTCGCCAAGGAAGTTCGAGGGAAGGGCTTAAGGTCTCTGCGGCTGACGAGTTTGATACAGTTGTGCCTTTTGAATTTAAAGGTATTGATACCAGGGTACTGGTAAAAAAAGAACCCCAATTTAGACCATTACCGCCAGGATATGCACAAATAGAGCTGGTAGCAGTTTCTGATGAGTTTCGTGGAAAATATCCAAAATTAATCAAGAAGCTCGACAGAAAGGAACTGCTCGATACTAAATACCTACATGATACTATCTTCAAAGGTATGGTCGACAAAATGTTATTAAAAATTGAAAGAAGTCTTGAAGAAGTCAATCGCAGAAAGAGAACCGTTACCTACAAAATCAACCGGAAGTCAAGTGCACCTGCAATTATCTTGGAAACAACCATCACAGAAAGAAATGACGCGGGTGATTCGAGAATTAAGACGATAAGTATCGACTTTGTTCCGGGTTTCATCTACGATTACGAAATTAGAAAACCGAAGTTACTAATTTCAAAATGGATACCCGAGAGCAAACGTGTCGCCATGACAACACCAATTACAGATGCGGAAACGGCGTCAACCATATGGAAATTATCTTTCTATGAAAAAGAAGTCGACTTTATTGATAGCCGAAAGCATGACCCCATAAGCAAGTTTTTCATAGCAGCATTCCGTATTTTGAAAGGATTAAGAAAAGCCGACATTGACAGAGACAGATCGTCACAATTTGCGAGCGTCTTTTCCTCATATTATATGAAAAACATTTTAATGTATAGCCTATTGTTTGAGCCAAAGATCAGAGCAAAGCACAAAATATCAAGCGTAACCGAGGCTCTTGGGTGTTTGATAGCAATGATCAAACTTGTTCTTGAGAAGAAAAATTTACCAAAATTCTTTATCTCGAATCCGTTACTGAAGGAGATTTACCCCTGTGATGATTTTCACAAAGGCAATGTCAGTACACGCATGAATATAATTGCAGAATACAAAGAATCTCTTCCACAAGTGAAGCGAGATTTCGAGCTTGCTATTAAATTCTTCAAACTGGAAGACCTATCGGATTCCCCAAAAGCAAAGGCACTGTTAAAGTATTTTGACTCTCACCTTTCAGCTGTGTAATTGTGAATATTTTCCAAAACGTTTTAATATTACGCTTACTGGTCTCTATCTTAAATTTACATGGTAGAGGAGAGGAAAGGCAATATTTCATGAATCAGATACATTTCTGTCAGCGTTATTATTTTTTAAAGAATTAATTTGTATGTGAGTGTTAGACCGTGTATTGCTTTATATTGTACTTATGTAAATGTATGTACATGTTGCTGTAAAAAGCTTGTATTATTCGGATAATTAAAGTTTAACATTTTACTTTCTGGTTGTTATTTATTTATTTTTTTTTTTTTATTTATTTATTTATTTTTTTTTTTTTTTTGGGGGGGGGGATTTTTATTGATAAAAAGGATTCAGAATGCATTACAGTACTGCAGTACTAAATGATGTTTTACACTCAAGTCAAGATTTTTTCTTTAATATCGATACGATCAGTTCGTGTGGAAAAGTGGAGTGGTCTAATAGACCATAAACCCTACTTTAGGCAAACTAACATTTTCTCGCATACATTGTGATTTGAACCTAGGCGGTATGAGGAAATATGATCTGAATAATCGTATCAAAGACCACTCGGTTAACGAGTCCTATTCCTATCTCAACCAACTCAAAGGTTCGGACCTTGGTTTTACAAAAAAAATCCCCATGTTAATAACTAAATAAGGAGACATACAATTTTGATTGGCCAAACAAACTTAATTAAATATATACATAACTTATAATGTTAGCCCGCCACTTTCATCTTTACTTATGAGCATAAAGTAATTTAGTACATCACATGTTAATTTGTTGAATAATCATTGAATAATTACATCAATACTATTTTATGTAGAAATCGTCTGTCCTTGACAACGCAAAGCAACGGGAATATACTAGGTATGTTCCCCCGACATCTAAGTATAGTCCCTCGTGTGACACCCCCCCCCCCACGCCGATAGGACTCGGTCACTATACCTCTCCAGACAACACTATAGGAGAACGGTTCCCTCGGGAGAGGTCCATAATAGATTATTGTAAAAGCAGCCTAATAGCAAGCACGCTAAAACCGCACCCCTTTTAAGGCCAAGTTAAATCTCGGCTGGAGAATTATGTATATATAGTTTAATATCCTTTCAATTTTTAATACTCGGGTAAACCGGAGTTCCGGGAGAAAACAGCCAATCTTCGGCAAGCAAAATACTTTCTTACACATGAATAGACCAAGGAATTTGTACTTAATTGTGCAGAAACACTGTGGTTCGCAATAGCACAAGGGCTGAACTTAGCTGACTATTCGAAAGATGTAAACAAAAAAAAATAAATGAATAAATAAATAATTAATTAAACACGCTGTATATATCATACTACATAAATTACACACATACATTTGTGAAAAATATAGACTTAAGGATATTAGTATATTGTTCTTATCAATTAACCACTGGGAGATGTGGTCTATTTCAGTGGTTAAACAAAGTTCAACCCTTAACCATGCCCCGGTTTCACAATCATTCCTTAATTCAGATTTTCCTTAACTAAAATCTGACAAATTTTAATCTTGTTTTAATCTATAATTTTGTTAATTGTTGCGATTTTAATAAATTAAATATTTCATTTTAAAGATCACTTAGCTTGTAACATCTGCATTTTGTTTTATCACAAATGTTTATATGTAACTCAGAAAAAGATTGATAAACTTTGATAGATTTAGGTTAAGAAAAATATTAGTTAAGGAATGGTTGTGAAACTGGGGCCAGGTACATTATGTTGTCATTTATTTGAAACATTGACGGCAAAAATCCATATTATGAAAAAGCTTTAGTATTATTTATTTATCTATCTATTTATTTATGAAAAACTAGTGCTCAGTGTAGCCAAGTCAATGTGTCGGACCTTGCATGAACTTCTCAATCTGAGTGGAATCTCGCTTTTGTCACGTGACCATAATTGGTCTAATGTTTGTATTCAGTAAGATTTGCACATGTAGGTATGCGTCTAAAATGGCATTGGGTTTTTTTTTCTCGTTTATGGAAGCAATTTTTGAAATATTTAACCATTGAACAGCATAGCTATTGCAGTTATTGGATTATAAATGACATAGCTTTGCCAGGCAAACTGAATTACGCGCGTTAATACATGTAACAATTTAGTACATGACTTGCTCAACTGGAAATCGTCTCGAGATTGGTAGGTAGTAGGTTAGTCCATGCCCATACTTACGGTCCCTATACACACCCGTCAGGCATAAAGTGTGTTAGGGTCAGTGGAAAATCGGTCTAGTCGTGGGTTTGAACACCGACCGGGTTACACGTAAGACTTATTGCTGACTCGCTGAGCGCTCTGTATTAAAAAGACAGAGTATAGTATCGAATGACGGTTTAATGATATGTTTGTCTTATGCTAACTACCTTAATGATGTACCACCTAAACAAAAAATCGCCTTGAGTGCGTGCTAGTTCATAAAATGTCATAATATATCCCAGCACCTTTCACACATACACTGATTTGTTTTAAGATTGATCTAAATAAACTAGCCTTGGTTGCGAATAGCTGAAAAATTGCTGATGCTACCGTAAACTACATTTCAATCATTCGGACTCACTTGATTTATGATACATTGATCAAATCAAAAGTTTCTGCACCAGAAGTTTGAACCGTTCAACTAAGGACCGAATGAAAAAAATATTGTAAAGTTATCAAGAATGCATTAGTAACGTTCCCGTTTTTATTATTTTTTTTTTATTTATTTATTTATTTATTTATTATATTTTTATTTTATTTTTTTTTTTTTTTTTTTTTTTCGCCTTCAAACTTCAATGACAATGACAATGGACATGGTTATTTATTGTTTAATAAGCTTCCTGTAAATATATCATTTTTGTTTCATAATATTATGAGGTTTTAACGGCAAAATTTTTGCGAAAAACTTTATACTATGTAATATATATCTGTACCTTGAAATACAATTCATGATCTCTTTATTCTACTCAGGATAACGTGCGCCAAATAATGTAGGGATATTCAAAAGAAGAAAGTACCTGTCAATTTCCGGTGTGTGGGTGTGAGGTTGCGTTGTTGATGATTCAGTTTACCATGACGGTAACAAGTAACTTTATTATGCCAAAACACATGATGATTTTGTAATCTGTCTTCAGAAATCGCTCGCCATGGCGTCGACAGAATCTTCAAAACGCAAAGCGTAAGTCGGACTATCTGACACAACTACTCTTCCAGTGATCAGCTGTTGTGTTGCAGACTAATCACAGAATGTTTGCAAACAGTACTGTTACAAATTTCTTAGCTTAGGCAGTCTGTAAATTCGACCAGTGTGTTGGTAGACGTTCTGTGGTTACTGTGCTTAGGTTTTTGCTTTCTGATGCTATATAAGGGATCAAATATGTAACTGACATCAAATCTGAATTCTCGAAAGTGAAGGGGAGGGAGGGGGCGCTATTTGTAGAATGTACAGTAGAAACAACAGTTTTTTGAGAAGTCAATATCTTAGTTCAAAAATTTAGTTAAAATAATTATTTGACTATAGAAATATTTGTAAAACTAATTGTCTAAATAAAACATGACAAATCCTTCAATACCTCTTTATTTACCACTTACATATACATTTTTTGAATGAAAAATAAATGTTGTAAAAGTATCAAAGGATGCATCTCGTAGTAACGTTCCCGTTCAGTTTTTTTTTTTTTTTTTTTTTTTTCTTTTTTTTTTTTTTGGTAAAGAAAATAACAACCGTGCAAACATTAGAAAAGTAAAACCAAACATTGTCTAGAATTTCAGGTTATAGCTCTTTATTTCTTTATTTTAACTAAGATATTGACTTTTCAAAAAATTATGTTAATACTCTAATTCCCTCTGACCCTAAAAAGCACCGTCTCATTTCACTTTAGATTGAAAATATTAGTGACACTGTAGAAAACTACCAACATTGCACATTACAGGTGAGTGATTTATCTTCAAAAGTATTTAAATGTGTGAGTTTTGCGATACCAAGAAGTGTTGTTTTTTTTTTCAAAATGGAAGACAATGTTGTTAAACATCAACACTGAAGAAACTGATTTGAATCTCAAACCAGGGGTGATAACATCTTGAAATATTTCAATATGTGCCCCTTTCTACACAAGTTGGTATCGGAAAATCCAGGGTTTTTGACATGGAAATTGTTCTGACCCTACACACAGTCATCAGACATAAAGTGTGTTTGGGTCGGAGAAACTTAGTGTAATATAAACACATGATCATTTTTAAGTAAAATTGCAGAAAATCCTGCTATTTCATTATTGGTATCAATTAAGGCAATTAATATGCACATAACCAAGCTAAATTTCCAGTAGTTTCAACATTTGAAACACTAGGTGTTTCCCTAAATTTTTTGTCAACAATAAAGTTTATTTTGACATCAATTTTTTTAACCTTTTAATCCTAATAAGGGTAAATGATTGGACTAGAACATTTTCAAAAGGAAAAGGAATTTCAATTGAAAAGTTACTGTAGTGAAGGTTGTGATCGAATTTTGTTTTATATCCCATTTACAGTTTTTGCAGTAAGTGTAGAAACTTTTATCTACAAGCTCAGATTTGATTTTAACCAAAGCAGTAAGAGTTGAGTTAAGTAATGATAATTAATGTCCCAGTCAAGAATATTTCACTTATATTGAGACTTCACCAGTTGCAGATTAAAGTGCAAAAACTTTACACATGCGTTGCACTGATGGCATATTATACAGCAGGGTTTTTCATCGTACCATGCCTATCGGGACCTCATTTATTTTAAATTTGTAAGAACCATGAGTCCATGACTTTTATTTTGTAATGCTGAGTGATTGGCGAAAGAACAGTCACTAACCATTTTCAAGTCTCAGGTCAGACCCGGTCAGAGTTTTGAACCCACAAACTCCCATTTATGAAGCAAGCACTCTACCAACTGAGCTACCACAGTTGTCAAAGCAGTAAGAGGCACTGCAATACATCAGATAGTACTTTAGGACATTTAGTGATTAAGGCCCTTTAAATGGTTGTCGTAATATTGGATTTGTTCTCAGTGTTTATTAATATCTTTTATTTATTTATTATTTATTTTTAGAGATTTAAAAGTAATTATCCTTGGTGATTATGCAGTTGGGAAGACAGCTTTTATTTGTCGCTACATTGAAGGAAAATTTAAAACACAAGAGCCGGTAAGAGAAATCATTGGTTTTGTATTGTATTTTTGTTTTAAATGTGTTAAATTCTTGTTGATATTGTTTATTGGTTTTTCATCAGTTTCTGTTTATGGTACTGTTCTATTGGTCATTATAGAGTGGAGTGGAGTAATGGTGTTTTACACCTAAGTCAAGATTCTGTCACTTATTTCAGTTTTAGGACAGTGGACGAAACTGCTGGGGAAAACCAATGACCTTCAGAAAGTGAACTGACAAACTTTCTCATACAAGAATCTTTAGCTAGGGTTCAAACCTCGAAAGTAAGTGATAAAAGGCCTTAAGACCACCCAGTCAACAACATAGAAAGAACAACTGACTTTTCCTTTAAGTTATTTAAAATATTACTCTGGATTAGATGTTAATCTCAATCAGTTTGTCTTAATGTCTAGGAGCACACATTTTAGACTACTCAGTCAACTACATAGACAGAAAAAAACACTTACTTTTCCATTAAAATACTTAAAATATTACTTTGGAATAAGCATTAATCTCAATCAACTTGTCTTAATGTCTTTGTCTTGTGAGAATATATCATGTTAATACACACACACACACACACACACACACACACACACACACACACACACTCTCTCTCTCTCTCTCTCTCTCACACACACACACACCACACACACACACACACACACACACACACTCTCTCTCTCTCTCTCTCTCACACACACACACACACTCTCTCTCTCTCTCTCTCTCACACACACACACACACTCTCTCTCTCTCTCTCTCTCTCTCACACACACACACACACACCTGGGAACCAAGTGTTCTAAAGTGCATTCATTAGGGTCATAGTGCCTATCAATACCTAGCTTCGAATCCAGCTCAGGCAGAACCTTTTGTGAGAAAGTTTGTCAGTTTGTTTGCAAAAGGTCTTGACAATAAAAACAATTACCCCTCTTCATTTTACTTAATCTCTCTCTCTCTCTCTCTCTCTCTCTCTCTCTCTCTCTCTCTCTCTCTCTCTCTCTCCATACAAAAATTAATTTTTTAATGTCAATGCATACTTGTTTATAAACTACAATTATCTCCCTTTAAGAAAATACAGCACTTATTAACTGAATAAATTCAAATTGTTTGGTATGATAAAAGAAGTAGAAAACAAGTCATTATGTAATTGTGTATTAAAATAATGATGATTTACACTTCAGTCAAGTCTCTTTAACTAATATCCAGAAAGTAAGTCCTAGAATGACAGAGGAAATAAGAGTGCTGGGCAAAAACCACTCAACAGTGATACGTTCACTAAGAAATTACACTAGAAGTTTTGTGAGTGATATTTTGGCAACTAGAGATCTAATGCTACTATTAAGGCCACACCAAATTTATTTTGAGTTCTACAGATTTAAAAAAATAGAGGCAAGCGAGCGATTAACAATCAATTTAAAAAAAAAAAAACCCACACAATTTTTTTAGGCGAACAAAATTTAAAACTGGTGAGTGAGTAAAAAAGAAATGCACAAAAAGATAATTATTGCAGGAAAAGGTGAAAAAGTTTAACTTGACTTACCATAGTTCTTTGTTCCTTTCATTCTCAAAATTGACTTGCACGTGACGGGTGTAGCTAGCTAGACAGGAGGTGCTTACCCTTCCGGAGCACCCGGCCTCACTTCCTTGATGGAAGTTCACGTGTATAACATATTTTGCCAGTTTGCAAAGTTTTTACTTTGTTTTTTTGGATTGCGATGTGGACACGGACTGGTATGTTTGTTTTGTTAAAAAAAAACTGATAAAAGCTAAGAATATGCTGTTCTGGCAAACCCCCATCCAATATAGCATAAATAAACCTAGAACTGTTTAATAGTAAAACAATGGACAAATGTTGCCCCGATGTTGTTAAATTTACACTGAGTGCAGCCAAAGATTTTGCAGAAAAATGGATGCAGGGTTTTTCCCGAAAAATTATAGATAGATGGAAAATGATTTGAAAATGAGATAATTTTATTTTTAATTCTAAATTTTAGAGGCGTGCAGGTCCGACAAACTACAAATTAATTTGTCAGTGCCTAAACAGTGAAAAAAGTGTTTTGATATCAAGAGACTTGATAAATACCACATATACCATACAGAGTAACATTTGGATATTCTAGTTATGTTGATTGTAGTTGTTTTTGTTTTATTTTCAGACAATTGGAGCTGCCTTTTTCCTAAAACAATGGGGACCATATAACATAGCTGTTTGGGTATGTCTTATACATGTAAACTGTATCAAAATTGGATTTTCCTGCATTTGGGATTAAAATATTAAAATATTAAATAATAAAATAAATAAATAAGGTCGAATTACATTGCAATGTAATGCATTACATTACAATAACTTTGACAAGACTAGCATTTTATTTTGGAAAGCAATGCATTTCATTACTATTATTTTACCATAATATTGCATTTTATTATATGACTGCATAGTTTTCTTCTATTTCATTGGCCTGAAATTAAAAATTTGGATCATGACAAACTGAAATGTGCACCGCACCAAATCACACTCGAGGTTAACATTGTGGTCCAAACTGATTGTCTCATACCCGAAAATAGAAACACTGATTTCCCATTGTCTCAGAATAGAACCAATCAAAGCCGTCAGTAAGTTTTTGATTAGCCAATCATAATTGACCTACTTTAAAAGCATCAGATCTCATTGCATTTTCTGAAAATCATGACGGACAAAAACAGAAGCTGTTACGAATTGTTTGAAAGACGTCTGTCTGTCAGTCATATAATAAAGCAATAATTGACTTCAAATTTCAGTTAATACAAGGATTTATGACCCCAAAAGAAATGTTATATTCACCTCGGCCTATGGCCTCAGTAAATATGAAAATTCTTTTGGAGTTATCCTTGTATTAACCTCATCGAAAGTCAATAATTGTATAATATTGCACATTACATTTAATAAATAAACAAAACAATTCAAACATTTACATGTGTATACAATATTCTTACTGAAATTTTAATAACTTTCAAGTCTACACAATGTTACATTTCAGCATCATTAAAGTTAAAATGTGTTATATGTCATGCCAATTCTGTCTGGTCTGAAAACTTTTCAACTAGTGCAAAAGAAGCAGGGACAGACAAATATTTGTTTGTTAATTTTGCCAATATTGGATGTTAATTTTCATTTTTCTTTCCAGTACAAAAGAGTATTGGCATAGGATGTATCACAGTCTTTGCCAATGTAGAGTCCTATCTGTATAAGACATGTGTGTTCCACTGGCTTTAAAATGAGTCAGATAGAAAGGCCCTAAAGTGTCTTGAATCAACATTTTCTGTACACATTTGCAAATCATGAGAGAAGTCATACAACATTAATTTTCCACTTATTTTGTATGCTCCCATTAAAGAAGGGAGGGCATATTGCTTTGCTGCTGTCTGTCTGTCGGTCGGTTTGTTAGTCCATCAACGGTTTCCGTTCTTTTTTCTTTGCAGAGGTTGCACATACTGAAATGAAATTTGGTGTACAGATTTATCATAAGAATATCTAGGTCAAGTTCTGTTTTGGGTATGATTGAGCAATTTTTGACAGAGTAATCCCCCTTGGACTTAGAAAAATTTCAATTATTTGCTTAACGTTCATTATCTCTACAAAGGTTGATCAAACTAATTACTGATATAACATATATAAATATAATCATTAATCATGTTGGTTGAATATGGTTATATTGATAATAATTTATAATTTAGAAGTACAGTCAAACTTGTCTGCAGGTCTATATGTTTGTGCAACCTTTAATTTAATTTTTTTTTATCTTAGACACATCATACTTGATAGATTTATGCATCTCAGATAGTACTGGTAGATGACCCCTATTGATTTTAAGTTCAGAAGGTCAATTTCATTTCCATGTACACTGCCCATAATGTATACTGCCCATGATAAAAGCTTGTGTGCCCTATCTATAATGTCTGTCTAAGAAGAGGGGGGGGGGGGGGGGGGGGGGGGGCATAAGTGTTTTACAAACATCTCTTGATTTTTTTTTTTATTTCTCAGGGAACATAATATTGGTAATGAATTTTGTTTATATTTCAACCATTGAGTTAGAAATAAAATGTTGGTATTTTTTTCTCTAAAAAATCTGTAAATGCAAAGGGTGTTCCAGGTGAGTGGTAAGGTCCTATTTAGCCTCTCAGTATATATATAGTGGTATCAAGGTAAAACTGTCAAGATATCCAGATATAGATTAAAGACTTTATGCCATTTAAAACAGTCATTGGCAAGACACCATCAATATTTTTCCCAACATATTGTGCAAAACAATTTCTTTTCTATTATTTTCCTTCACTTGCCAAAGTTTTTTTTTTCTTGGAACTCGGGTTTACTCCATTATCCCATAAATGAAATCCATGATATAAGATAATAAATCTTAAGTTGGGCATATATATATATATATATATATATATATATATATATATATATATATATATATATATATATCGTAATAATAAAATTTGTCTTTATTTATCTTGTTCCTGTTAAAGTGCATACTCTTTAAGCCATCACATGTAAGCATATTATTAAGTCCACCGTGTGCTTTAAGTATCAAATATTTCATAAATATAGCCCGTAATTGTTGATTTTTTTCTTAGTGTAGCATGTTGATCGATTATTTTTCTTTGTTACAGGACACAGCTGGTGGTGAGCGTTATACTGGCCTCTCCTCGTTTTATTGTCGTAACGCTGGGGCTGCCATACTGGCATATGATATGTCTAACAGTAGTACATATGAGTCTTTATGGTAAGACTGTCTTAAAGAGAGCTTATGTCATACTCCATATGAGTGTTGACCAGAATAACTTTTATAATGAAAATAACATTTTTGATAGGGTGACATTACATATCATCACCCTGAGAAATTCCATTGTCAACTGAGGCGAAGGCAAGGTTGACAGAGAATTTTGAGGGTTGACAATATGGACTGTAACCCTATCAGAATTGCAATATTTATTTATTATACTGGATTTTTGGCTTTTATTATACTGTGCATCCAAAGCACATAACCTGGAACATTCATCTGTAAACAATTCATCTACTTAGCAAGAGTCTTGTAACATTAACCTTAGTTAACATTACTTAAGAGAAAAGTGTTGTACTGATTTAGAACATGCGGACAGATGCGTTTGAATCATATATGCAACATAATTGGGCAAATCACATTTTGTCATACTGTCAAACGTTCTGCATGTGCATGATTTCTGCGCATGTGACAATTTCCTAGTGTCAACCATTACCAAGTGTTGTCAGGTAATGTGACATTGTAATGTAAACTTTCTTCTTATCGTATGTTGAAACCACAGGGTGACATTGAATTTACCCAAATTCTTATTAGTCAATCAAAATTCAAGAATTTCACAAGAGGTATAATCAAAGATATTGAAGTTATTATTATTATTATTATTTTTATTTATTTTCTTTTTTTATTATTATTTTTTTTTTTTTTTTGACAGTTTGTGGACAAAGGTTTTAAGATGGATTAAATTGGAATAAAGTAATGTTTTTGATCCCAGTCAAGGTTTTTTCTAATTTGTAATAATTAAATTTCAAGTCATTAATTTTAACCTTTTTTTAATCAGGCACGGGTATCAAAATCATTCTTTAACTAAGATTTTCCTTAACATAAATCTGGCAAATTTGAAATCTTTATAATTTTGTTGATTGTTGAGATACATGTATTTAGTAAATTAGGGTGTCATATTGAAGATTACTTCAAACTTGTAACATCTGTTTTAGTTTTAATCACCAATGTTTATATGTAACTTGGATAGAGATTGCAAAAATTTGCTAAACTTGGTTAAGAAGATCTTAGTATAGGAATAATTGCAAAACCGGGACTTGGGACACTAACATTTGCTAAGAAAGTTTCTAGTCAGTTAAATTGATCTGTTGCCACTTGGCCTCCAGTATATTGCAATGTAAATCTCTAGTCATTGGCATTGATCTGTTGTAAATTGGACTGCAGTATTTTGCAATTAGAGTTTCAAATTATGGGTTTTGATATTTTTGCTGTAGACAACTGTATTTACAAATAAGTGTGTGGTCATATCTAATGTTTTTTTGCCCACTAGACCACTCCATTTTAAAGTGAAATTTTGTAGTTATTTATTATGTTCAATTTCTATTTGGATCATTGTTATTGATCTATTGCAATTTGGATCACTATATTTTGAGATGAAATTTTGTAGGTATTGTTTTTTGTCTGTTGACATTTAGACCACTGATGTTGCAGCAAAATGTATTAGTCATTGAACTGAACTACAATTGCTTGCAATTTCATATTTAGTTAATTTGTATTTGACCAAATGTCTGTGTTGTATTGATAGATTGATTGAACAAGGTTATATGCCCCAGTCAAGAATATTTCACTTATATTGAGATGTTACTAGTTAGAGGTGATGTGGCAAAATTTTTTATCTTTGCAGTGTGCTCAAGTCAATGTGCAGGGAGGGTTCTTTAGCGTGCCATGTCTGTCGGTTTTAAGGTCTCATCCAAAGGACCTTATGACTTTCATTTCTAAATGCAGAGTGTTTGGTGAAAGAACAGTCACATCATATTTCAAGTCTCTGAGTAAATTTTAAAATCTTTTCTACATTTTCAGGGCCAGATTTCTGCCTTTGTTAGAAACTGCAAATGAGGACTGTCTTAAAGTTGTAGTGGGAATGAAATTGGATTTAATGACGCCTGAATCAAGGGACATAACTCTTGAAGAAGGAAAGAAACTAGCACGTGAACTAAATGAAAACATTGATATAAGTAAATTACCTTCAGATCCTTATTTTGAGACTTCAAGCTTGAATGGACAACATGTTAATGAAGTGTTTGAATTTATATTCCAGCATTGTCTCCCCTTAACAGAAGCACAACGCAAAGCAGCCTTTGAGAAAAATTCTGGAACTGTAGAATTAACAGAAAAAGATTCAACCAAAAAGAGTTGCTGCAGTAAATGATAGATTGAGTTAACAATTGGTTAAAATTATTTAAATATTATGTTAAATAACCAATCATTTTTATTTGGCTATTGGCTGTGAAAAAGTTGATAAACAAGTAACTACACAGATTATTGTATGTAAAATTTATTAAATGTTATGATGGATCCAGCTGATACTTGGTGACTGTGATAGCTTTGAAATGATGAATAATGTAGTGAACTTAATGCTGTAACAGTGGAATAAAAAGAGTAAGAAGAATAGGTGCATTAAATACTTCTGACCAAAATTTAAATAATAGAGTATGTCGTATTAAAATAATTGTTCTCTATCAGTCTCTATTTTTTTTATATATAAATAAATCAATGGAAGTGACAGAAGTGATCAATTCTATGTAAGATATATCACTGAAAAGTGTTTGTAAAAAAGTACAGGCTAATCAAAACCTTTAAAATGATGCAGGTTATATGCATGGAGGTCTTGTCTACATAGTTATCAAAAATAGAGTGTATGCTTACGATACAGCCTTTCTGAGTATGTTTGTGTTTGCATGTCGTTTTTTAGGGTGCAATGCATGTGTGGATCACGTTGAAATGGAACAGAACATTGGAAGTTGTTTAATGACATGGTTTAATCAAAATTCAAAATGAAGTGTGTTTTGATTAAATAATCAAATGTTACGGATGTGAGCAGGTTTTACTTGTCAAAGATTAATTGACTACTGTATGTTTGTATCTGTGACTGTTTGATCTTTTTTGCCTTTTTCAGCAACTTTTATGATGTTTTGTTACTGTAGTAATGTACAGTTTATCTCGCCAACTAGTCTGTCATGGGGAAACAGTAGGATTTTTAGATGTGACAGCAACAACATTCCACTGATGGTGTTTCACTAGCTTTCTTACCTTTTGATTTCGTACTAATCATAAACCATGCAGAACCATTTTTTCAAATAATTTGTGGTTTAATCGGAATACTTGTATTAAAGAAACAAAAACTCTAAAAGGCATTAATTTTTAGATGAAATGTATTATAAGATACACTGGTATGTGCACATTTTGGTAAATATACATGCATATGTACCTTTTAATCATTTTAATTATATTAATTAAGATATTGTTTTTATAAAGCTATATCCAAACCATACAGCTATTTGAAAAAAGAATATATGAACTAGTTTTTTTTACTATATAATGAATAAAAATCTTTGGTCATCCCCTTGTTGTTGTATTGTTGTTTCCTCATTAGTCTTAAAACTTCAATTTACAAGGCAATTGCAACATTGATAAAATGAAGCACAAGTTAATAAAAACTATTATAACTCAATAACATGATGCATATCTACAGGTAAACCAGCACCTTTATTACAGTGTTCATCTCTACAGATAACCAAAAATCCGTAAAAATTAATGCATATTAACAGGCTAATCAACACCTTTAAAATGATGCACTCTAAATGATGCATTCTATCTTTACAGGCTAACAAAAATCCTATAACATAAACCATTTTAGATTGGTAACGAAAATGTCTTTAAATGATGCATCTTTACATGCTGTAAGAAACCCTATAACATAACCCATTTTTAAAGGCTAACTAAAACCTCTTTTAAAAGATGTATCTTTACAGGCATAGCATGACTTATTTTAAAGGCTAACTAAAACCTCTTAAAAGATCCATTTTACAGGCTAGTCCAAACCTCTTTAAAAGATGATGCATCTGTACAGGAAATTAAAAACCTCTTTAAAATGATACACCTCTACGGACTTACGAAACATCTTAAAAATCACGCATCTCTAAATATTTTCCATGTTGGTCTCACTGCTAATACTAATCAGTGAATTTGTTAAATATTTAAATCAAAATTAAAATCAAAACTTGTTAACAAGATCGATTAACATCGAAATTTCACCTTACGGAAAATTCATCGTGGAAGATTATCAAAATGAATCGAGAATGCGCCTGAGGTTGTCACAGTTGAACATGTGAAACATTTTTCGTCGATTTAAAGACTTCATGCAAAATTTTAAAATCCTGTTAATCTTATGTACGCTTAGGAAAAAAAGTGACAAAGAAAAGGATTAAAATTTTTTGTTGGAAGTTTGCAATTAGTCGAGTACTGTCTTCATGTAGAGATTGCCAGTATATGGGTCTGAAAATATTTTTGCATTACAGTAAAAATATTATGAAGTGAACCGTGTTTTCCAAGAAATTTTATATTACATGCAAGGTAAATTAAAGCAAGTTAGCTTAAATATCAACGTTTTAAGCTCACCTGACAAAAGGTTATGTGAGCTTATGGCATAGCGCAGCGTGTGTATGTGCGTGCGTCGTTAACACACATTTTCGACTTCTCCGAAAGTATTGGACAGATTTAAACGAGACTTGGCCAGAAGCATGTCTGGGTCGGTGCAATTCAGATTTGTTCGTGGCGTTGCCAGGGCTACCAAAACTAGGTCATGGTGATAAAGGGGTTCAAAAATATTTAAAAATCTTCTTCTTTGAAACCAATGATGGGAGAAAAAATCGGATGTGATATTTGTCTTCTTTAGGGTCTTAAGCGTATAGTTTGTTAATTTCGTGAAATTCGGTCGAAAACGGGTTACGCGTTAAATTAAAAATTTAAATAACAAATTTCCGCTTTTTGGCGGATTTCCGCTTTTTCGAATATATTTTTGGTCATTTTCGAGATCAATGTAATTTTTTTATATATATTTTTATTATTATAATTTTTTTTTTTTTTTTTTTTTTTTTTTTGGAGGGGGGGGGGGGGGTTCTGATATATTTCACATAGGCCCTAATTCATAAACATCCTCGTAGTTTGTTTACATTTTTTCCTCTTCATATAACCCGTAAAACCTCATGAGACCTCGTGTGCATACAGACGCTGCTAACGAAAGTATTAACAGAGGTAATGAAAATTGTATGGATTAACTCTCTTTTTATTTTCGTTTTTGTGAATACATACACAAGTAACGACTTTACTTTTCGGGTTTGTAAAACGTTTTCAAACACGTGGAAATGGCAAAAATTCTTGACCGGAAAAATTTTATAAAATGGTTTAAATTGTTATAACTTGACTATTTGAACAGAAATTGACATGGGGTTTTCAGTTTTCACTTTTTCTTGAAATAACCTTTAAAATGGGGTCAAGGTCAAAGGTCAAAGCCATGACCTTGTTTGTATTTTTGCAGTTTTAGGCTGTTTTCTTCAAAATTTTTCAAGATATAAAACATAACAACGTTGCTTAAATTTTCAGCATGTCAAAATTTTTAAAAGAAACAAAGTGTCGTGACTGTATGATAATGCATGTAGGAGTTGTTGCCTCTGAAATGTTTTTTTTTTTTTTTTTTTTTTTTTTTTTTTTTTTTTTTTTTTTTTTTTTTTGCCGATTAAAACTAACATTGTGCATTAGCTTGAAAACTATTACCTTTTTGCATAGGCATATATATAAGAATATTGTAGGTATTGACATATGATGATAATTTTGATATATGGCTCAAGGTCATACATTCAAAAATTGAGGTCATGGGTGCATTAAAAGACTGAAATTGTTTGTTACCTTGGAAGCTATTAACTTTTTGTATTGGCATGTATATTGGAATATTGTAGGACTTGACATTATTCTGATATAAGATTCAAGATCTTACATTTAAAGGTCAAGGTCATAGAGGCATAAGAAGACTCAAATTGTTAATTATCTTGAAAACTATAAACTTTTTGTATAGGCATGTATATCAGAATATTGTATATATTTTTGCAAATGATTTTGGCCATATCCTCAGGTGAGCGTTAAGGCCCACGACCCTCTTATTCATTTTACTGTTGCAAAAAAAAAAAAAATCAAGTAAACGATAAATTTTTAAAGATATAATATTTTGAAGTAAGAGAATCGATTTATTTTTCATTTAGGACTTGTGTTGACGAAGCTAGATAAAATTCGAATGTAGATTTGAAAGTCATTAGTGCACTTTGCCTTGAAAATGATAGACTGGTATTTGTAAAAAGATTAAAAAACGAATTTTTATCTTTCAAACTTTTCGGTCTGAGTGTAACTTTAGATTCATTATTTCAAACTGTTTGGCTTATGTTTTTTATCTATCAAACTTTTCGGTCCCTAGTGTCACTGATGAGGAATGAATTTCCGAAATGTGCACATCTGGCACATCAAAATTTAACTGGTATTTTGTGTTATATATTTACTGTTCTTGTGATTCGAAAAACACAACTGCACAACTCGTACCAAAGAAAGATATTAAAAATTAGTGATGATTACTGACCAGATCATACATATTCCAGCAGATGTAATCAATTTTATTTTAAAATATTGAACAGTTTATTTAATAATTTTACCTATTTCAAATACATTTTACTGCATTAAAATTGACTTGTTGCCATGGTAATCTTTCGATTTTATTTGATTTGAACGAATTTTAGATGAATTCTAGAGTTTTTTTTAACAAGTTTTCATAAAATTTTAAATCATAATATTATGTGTCATGGAATTTTGATTTCAGACAAAAACATTTATTTTTTTCCTTTTCATATAATAACATTAAATATATCTACTGTGTTTGGTGTATGCAATTTATGCTTAAATTGCATAGGAAATAGAATTAACTCGAATTAAAGTTCACTTACTTGAGTCCAGTCGTAACTATGAAAACGCTACACGCATCCACGATTACCAAAATATATTTATGTAAAAAGAAAATCGTTTATGCTACGGGGATTTTAATTTACATGTTAAAAACACGGCATATGGTGCATTTTGTTGCGCATATAATTTTAATATATAACACAAATACCAGTTAAATTAAGGTGTGCCAGATGTGCAAATTTCGGAAATTCATTCCTCATCAGTGACGCTAGGGGCCGAAAAGTTTGATAGATAAAAAACATAAGCCAAACAGTTTGAAATAATGAATCTAATGTTACAAAATTATATAAATCCAAATCCAGCTAACGAAATGCTTTGCACGAGGGAACAAACCTTAGTTTTAAATAAATTTCAAAATGAAAGAAAGCTGAAAATTTTGCCAAATGGTACATTTTCCCTACTGAGTTATCGATACCCTCGGGGAGTTCTATTCCACCAGCAGCGGCACACGCTCAGGGGTAGAAAATATACAACACAAATACCAGTAAACATCACCATTTTTAACATGTGGATAACCGTAGCAACAAAGGGTCCCTTATATGCGGAAATATGCGCGTTAGTACATGTGTATTTTGAGTCAGTGTAAAAAACCAATTTTAAGTCAATTTCATTTGAATTTTTTATGAAAATTTTGCATAATTTACTGTCACAAACATATTGACTGAAACAGTATACCTGATATATATATATTTATATTTTTAAAGTACTTAAGCCTTGAAACAAATGTAGGCGTGATTTTGGACTTCACGTTGTTAAACGATTTAGAGCAACTTCATTGGTCGTTTTCCTGTCAAATGACGTTGTTATTTTCCAATAACAACGTTTTCTACCGGAACTACTTTCGACCAGTTTCGGTGATAACCCATCTTTCAGTTTTATTAATAGAAGATATTTTTAAATTGTAAACAAATGGGAATGTCTTCGAGATCGGCAAATATTCCACCTAGAAAAATTAAAATACTTCAATTTTTAGATTGAATTTTTGCAAAAAAATTATTCGACTTGACATCTTCTGATATTTGTTCATCAAAATATTCAAGACTATTAAATATTTTTTATAAAATATTTTTATCTCTTTAATTATAAGATCCCTTTTATCCCCCATAATATATAGCAATATATTTATGAACCCTATAAATTTTAAGTTACTTCGCCTTGACAAAAATATTACAAATTTAATTAACGTTGTAAACGATTCGAGAGCCACTCACCCCGATGTTAATTCAAAAGCCCGTTGTTATTTCCAAGAACCCCGTTTATACCGGGAACTATTTCGACCATTTCGTGATACCTTCTCGGGAACGTCCAGTCTAATGCACCCCTACCACTTGTTTTACCTCCATATGTCTCTGATCAGCCATTATATAGAGCAGCTACCACTGGTGTCATCATTAAACGAAATCCCTTTGTCTCACTCCCAGCCCATAGTTGGCAAAAAATCGGTTTCAACCAAGAAAACATTAATTCCATTTCATTAGTTGGTTCCACGGATTTTTAAACACTGTTCATTCAGTTTTCTTTTGTTATGGTAAACGTCAACCTGTAAGTTCACACGCGTGTCCTACAAACGTCGTACGTTGTTATTGGTAAATGTGTTGTCACGAGACATAATATAGTACCTTTTTTCTCAAAGGATTTAATTGTAATATCATTTATATGTTGACTGAAATCAACAAGAAAATGAACAAAAAGATATCAATTTAAAACCTTTTTTAGTTTTTTACAAGACATTTTATCGTCTTTTAAAGGTGACATTTAATGTATTATTACGCCGCGACGTTGTAACATCAATTTTCGGAAAATCAGTTCAGAAATGTAGGTCAGCTTAAAACTGTTTAATTTCGGGTTTGTAATTATAAGAATTGAATTTCACTTTTTAAGTTGTTATCGGGATGTAACAACGTGACAATTATTACAAATTATGCTTAAAACCGCTTCGCTACGCTACGCAGTTTTACACAATTTGTAATAATTTTCACGTTGTTACACCCCGATAACAACGTAAAAAGTGAAACTCAATTCTTAAATATCTTATATTTAAGCTCTATCAAACCTTCTGAAAAATATTGAGCGTTTCAGGCCTTATCGATGGCCCGGCTTTACTAGCTTTTAAATTTAATTATGAAAAGACTATCAGCCTCACCGCCAGTTCGTTTAAACTTCTTAAACACAGAGTGTTGATTGTGCCAAGGTCATTTTTTATCAAAGTTATCAAGAAAAGATTTTATCTTATATAATATGACATGTGATCAATTTGTTTATCTGGTCCGTAGATGAACTTAAGGATTTATTAAACTATTGACGTAAGTTCTTCACAAAGATGGTGTGTCACCATATATTTTTATTCAGATCGGCACAAATCAATGTAAGTAACTGTTACGGGATCATTTTATGTACAACGGTTTAAATCTTGTTTCAATCTCACTAAAATGTAATTTGTTGTATGTTCGATGTTGCTTTTGCTATTGATAAAATATTATTTATCATGCAAAAGTCTATGTTTAATTAATTGTTTTAAGTTTATGATAAGAGTCTCTTTTACAAAATGAAGTTAACAGTAAATATTTTAAAGTTAAAATTGTCAGCATTGTAACATGAGACAGGATATCATACATGTTGAGTATATACTAGTTTTTTAAAGGTATTTCAGAAAAAGACTATTTATAAAAATAACATTGTATGATACTTTGTCAGCTGGATGAATGTCAATTTCTCTTGCAACATGGATACTGTAGATTTATTAGGATGTAAAGTTTGATATTTTGATTCTGAAAACAAATTAAGACGTGTTAAAATAGATAATTCAGGATCCGTATGTTACTTTGTTGTCGTTAAGTATTGTTGTTGTTATAATGTTTATTAATGTCGCATCTACAATGTTTTAGCTATTTGTGACCATACCAAATGATTTTATCTCTATGCATCAATCTAAAACTGGTTTGTATGTACCTAAAAGGCGCAAGCGTTAATTTCATGTGTGGTATACTAGCGCGCACTCGGTCGCAGACAACCACTACCCAAGTCTACTATCCTTGGACCATGGTCCAACTGTCGATATTCGCACCGGATGAACTAAACAAAAACTTTGTCCTCGTAATGCCGAGCTCTATCTTTAATTTATGTTCGACCCGACCGAGTTTTAAAACCGAGAACTTCCGTTCTCGAGGCCGAAACACTTCAGTTTTTTTTATATTTTATTTTACAATTGCAACACGATCAAGCATCATATGAAATTCAGTCCACATTTATTGCATTGATAAATTGACGGATTTACTTAAGATAAAAAAAGTTTTTATACGAACATGTTATGAGGTATATTGTGTTGCACTGGTGATTTTAGTGGGTTTTTTTAGGATATTTTGCAAAAAAAAAAAAAAATCATGAAAGTATTTTGTAATTTACAGTAAGAGGAGATGGCCGATACAAAACAGGAAGAGCTTACGATTGATAGTATAAAAACAGCCGAATTCGCTCAGATATTGATGTTATGTGACCAGTATGAAATTGATTATGATGATGACGACGAATGTACGGAAGACGAGCTTAAAGCAAAACTTAAAAACGAACTTATTATTAAAATGAAACAAAGCAGGCAAGCACAGGTCCCATGTCGCCATGTACTTGTACGTAAGAAAGTTTTTTAGTCATTACTGAAAACGCTACCTTTTTTGACACAATACGTGAACTACATTTAGAATTTAAAATATGAAAAAAACAACAAGCTGTCAGGTTAAATTTTTGAAACTAAATTCACATGAGCTTGACCGCCTGTCTTCTAGAAAAAGGTATTATAAAATAGATACTTAAAAATTGTGTTTTCTTATCAATTTGAATTTGTTTTTTTTTTTTTTTTTTTTTTAAAAAAAAAGAAAAATATTAATCTTACCTGAGTAAAGCTATGCTTAACATTCAAAAGTAGCAAGAATATTATTGTTATTGATAGATACATGTTGACCAGAAAAAGAAAAATGATTAAGGCCATTGCGACGTTTTGCTGCGTCTTGTTGGGTTTCTATTGCATTAACAAATATAAGGTTTCAGTGACCGCTTGGTAATAAGACCTGCTTGTACTCGAAACAATATTATTAAATAAAACAAGAGTAATCTTTTGTTTTTATGTCAAACATTATCACCTGAATTTATATTGACCTATGAAACGCATAGAATTACAGACTATATCTATTAGATTTATTCCTTAGTTTTGTTATAAAAAGTATTAATCTTTAAACTGTTTGATGATGTTGTTTTTTTCCGATACACAAACGATAGTGTTTTTGAAAGTAATAAATGTTTTCTCTTTAAAAACTTGATTTAAAATACTCAGGGCCTGAACTGAAATTCGTTGCATTATTTAAATTACTAATTCAAAGAAAATACTCAGGAACCTGAACTGAAATTAGTTTCATTATTTCAATTAATAATTTGTCTTCTAGTTGAAATCTTTCACTCTACATGAATGTGACGTTTTCTTTAGAGTCATATTTTCTGAAGTGAATAAAACGTTTTTATGCATATTGTAGAAAAATGATGCTGTGAAACAAATTATAGAAGACGTTCGGGAACATAAATACATTGTAAAACAGTTGTTTTCGAAAATGATTAAAATTGTAAATTCAGAAAAGTTTGATGACGAAGTATTAATGGTGAAGACACTTGAGAACAGTTTCAAAGATTTCAAGTCTCAATTACAACAACACGGCACTGATTTAGATGAAAAAGAATGCACAATCGTAGTAACCGGTAAGTAACTGTTTGATAAATTATTCATATGCTAAAAAACATTATCTGTTTTTTGTAATTAGAAGTTTCTCTGTCTACCAATAAACAAAAGAACACACACACACACACACACACACACACACACATACACACGCACGAATATATATGTTTTATCTTGACATATCTTATTTCCTTGAATTGTTTTATTTTTGTTGTTTTTGTTTCTTTTGTTGCATTGCCTATACTACATTTCTCCAAGTAACATATATCTCTTGTTATTTCGAATATGAAAATTACAATGTTTTAAATGTACTTGACAGTTATAGTTATAAAAAACACACGAATAATGAATAATTAACATCAAACAATGGACAAGAGTGTACGGAATTTCAGTATTTTTAGTAATAAAGCGAATATGACATATTATATTTTACAAAATCCGGTAAGAGTACATTAACATTAGTATATTATATACAGGAGAGACCTCTGCCGGGAAAAGTAGTGTAATGAATTTGATAATCGGCGACGACATTTTACCGGTTTCAGCCCTCCAATGTACTGGTGCTATTTGCCGATTAAGATACAGTGAACAAAAGAAAGTAGTTGTTATACCAAGACGAGGAAACACAATAGAATTCGAATTTACCAGCAAAAACGATTTTAAGGACACGGTGAAGAAATATACAAGAGTTTTACCTGGAGAAGAAAATGATACTATTGATTTTGTGGATTTATATTGGCCAATAACACTAAAGTTGGTAAATGTTAATATTGCCATGGTTTTATACGCACGTCAAAGACGGGACGTATTATGGTATGACGATGCCCTTCCATCTATCCGTTTGTCCGGTTAGTGGGTTGAACAAGTCCCACAGATTTTCACCAATTTTGTTTTTTAATTTTGCATACGTAATAACGTTTTACCGCCTCTGATTATTCTTCTTTATCTTTTAAACTTCGACGGGGCTAATTGTCCTGCGCAGAGTTGCTTTTGTTGTTAAAGTTGTCAGCTTTGCAGTGTCTTGTTAATGTTATATAACAAATAAATAGAAATATCACGATTTTATTACTATGGATAAGCAATAAGGGCAGTTTAATTTTATTTATTTATTTTTTTGTTTGGTGTGCCTCTATCTATCTTACTGCTACTCTAATATTTATAAGCTTGAAACAAGATCATTATTTTTCAATTGATACTGTTGACGAATTATCACGTCATATTAGTTCTTTTTTATAATTTTTGTTTCAGGAAAATGTAGTATTTGTGGACACACCTGGTGTATCTGACAATGACACGCTAGCACAGAGGTTATACGATTACCTTCCAAATGCTATGGCTTTTATGTATATTCTGAATTCAACAAACGATGGCGGAGTTCAACGGGATCGGGTATTTGTCACATTGACAAAGTACAGAGATATTTATAACATATATTGTATATGCTGAAATTTATTTCTTATTTCTGTTCTCCATCACATTTTAGTAGTTCACTATAAAAATATTAACATGTTAATTGCACCGCTTAAAAATTGTAATTGAAATACAGTAGCTTTTTCAATTTAAAAAATGTGCACTTAGCTTAAGACAAAAATGGCACAATACGAAAAAGTATTAAGAGTTTTAATGAAAGGTAAGAGAGTATTTGATAATTACTTTAATTAAAATTCACAAGTTAAAAATCAAGACCGGATAGAATTACAGAACATGGTTTTTATGCTTAACTTTTGATATCAACACACTTTCTATTGTAATCCAATAGTTTTTTATTTGAAAGTTTTATTTCTACTTGTAGATTGTTAAAATATTGGAATGGCAGAAGGTACACGGTCATGATGATGATACATTTAATCCGGAAACTACTTTGTTTATATGTAACAAGTGGGATGATGTAAATGACGAAGAAAAGAATAAAGTCGAGAAATACATAAAAAGTCGATTGGCATCTACCTGGCCAAGATTAAATGAAGCACCTTTAATTAAAATCAGTGTTAAGGACATAACTGGGGTAATATATATATATATATATATATATATATATATATATATATAAGGTTTGTTTCCTCATGCAAAGCATTCGTTAGCTGGTTTTGGATTCATACACTTTTAGAACTTTAGATTCATTAATTATAAGCTGTTTGGCTTATGTTTGTTTTATTTTTCATACCTTTTGGCGCCTAGTGTCACTGATGAGAAATGCTTTTCTTTTCTATACATATATGGCACATCAAGATTTAACAGGTTTTTGTGTTATACATAGTCAACTTGAATGCTCTTTTCTATCTTTTTGCAAATGAATAAATTTTTCACTTAAAAATGAAATTTATAATGTTTAACTTATGTTTGAAGAGAAGCTTAAACAGCTCCGGATGACATAAATTGAAGTGTATAAATAATAATGAATAAGGTAATCATATTCATTTAAGTGTCTAGAGACATTTTGTGAATGAATGGGCGAAAATGATGACATACTAACGCATATATCAGGGCTCATAGTTACTAATTAAAAACGTAACAGACTGACACAAACACCAACTTACTGGTCCTTTTCCAAAAGAATTATTTTGTTTTGGCTTTTTAAATTAATTAAGTTAATGAGGAATGAATTCCCGAAATGTGCACATCTGGCACATCAAAATTCAACTGGTATTTGTGATATATATTATAATTTTGAGAATTATTTTCTTTTGGCTTTTTAAATTAATTAAATATAAGTGGTAGGAAAATGCGATCGCACTAACATATTGCATTTATAACTATATTTTAATCACAAGTATTTACATAAAATAGTTTAAGTAGCTTATAGATACCTACGAATATACAATTTAGAATGTTAAGCATTCATGAAAAAATTTAGATTCAGGTAGGGCAGTCGGATCCTGTTCTTTTAAATATTAGATATAGCAACATATCTTCTAAATATATAACACAAAAACCAGTTGAATTTAGTCCTAAAATAACATATATAAAACTTTTTATTTGTTTCCGACTATGCGTGATCCTCGGCCTAAAAGAAAATGTACATGTCTGTAATTTATGTATGTAAAGATGTGTTAAAAACTCTCTATTTCGTTACTTAAAAATAAACAAAAAGGTCTTATTACAAACTTTGCAACGTATATAAATGTTTTTATTTAAGAAAAAATCGTAATTAATTATTTCTAAAATCGCAAAAAGACCACCTATAAAGAAATATATTTGTATTTTTGTCACGGTTTACACCGGATAAAAACTCAACTTTACGCTTTAAGTAAAGATGGTGTAAATATGCTGTAAATATCTCTTTATCTGTACTTACGCCACCTTTACGCTATCTTTAAGCTATTGCGTAAAGGTACTTAAAGACCTTTTGGTTTTTCTCAAGCTTTATGCAAATATTTATCTTTACGCCATCTTTACGCAATCTTAAATCCAGGATTTTCACCAGGGTAATGCCATGCAAGTGGCTTTATGCCATTATTACGCAAGCTTGATGCAACGATTTATCTTTACGCCATTTTTACGCAATGTGAAATCCAGGCTTTTTACCAGGGTAATGTCATGCAAGTGGCTCAACGCCATCTTTACGCAAGCTTGATGCAACCATTTATCTTTACGCCATCTTTACGCAATCTAAATCCATGCTATTTACCAGGATAATGTCATGCAGTTTGCTTTACGCCATCTTACGCAAGCTTGATGCAATCGTTTATCTTTACGCAATTGTCAATCAATGATATACTTTGGAGTTGCCATACAAGTGACTTCACGCTATTTCTACGGAAGTTTAATGCATCCTCGAAACCTTTATGTTGTCTTTTATTTTATACACTAATTCTATTTATTTAATATTTCCAATCTTTTTTCAATCTGTCAGTATTATCGAGCTCAGCAGATTTCTATCATGCTATCTTTATAAATAATAGCAGCAAAACATTTGTTTCATGCCTTCTTTATGCCTTCATTGTACCAGTGTATCACTTTTCTTATTTTTGCGCCATTTTACACAACCTTTCTTAATATATGACTCATTAGACTTTTCTATGATCTTTATAAAGCTCAGCCAAACTTTACAATGCCCTTTTGTTAGCAACCTTTCATCATTAAGGTATTTCTTTTGTACCATTTTATATGATTTCTACAACTTCAAATACTATAAATATTCATATAACTATCTTTTACAATTTGATAACCTGAACAAGTTAGGTAAGCTTAGCTTATAAAATACAAAGGTAATCAATCTTTATTTACTTATAATATTTGTTTACAACCTCAATCTGAATAAAAAAAATTGCACTTAAATCAAAGAAAATAATGTTTGATATAAGTCTGAGAAATCTATAACATGTATGGCTAAAATTTGCTGAATATACAATATTGAGGGTAAAATTGACTTTGTTCAAGATTTGCATCCTAGGTACTCCATTGTCATTATTTAACAGTCATTCAAATTAGGTACCTAGATACTACCTTAACCTTTAAATTCAATGCACATAAAACTACTAAATAATCCAAAATATGTATGACAGGACCAATAACAGTCTTTGATTAAGCCATCTGGTATTCTCTAGTGTTGGATCATTGCTAATGACTATAATGTTTTATTTGCACAGTTATTTCTGAAGTTGTTTATTAGTATACCAAAATGTTTTCCTTTGTTTTCTTCAAATTTGACCTATCTAATGTCACAATGTTTACATTTTTTTATCATTTTCACTACTTACTTTTTCAACCATTTGGTTTCACTTTTTTATACTTTTAAATAACTAGTTCCTCCTTGTCTAAGAAAACAGTTTAAAAGAATTTGTGTTTAGTGGTTTAAAACTATACAGTAACACATATTGAGTAACAAATAGGAGCAAGTGAGTGGAGTAGTGTTTAATGTCCCTGTCAAAATTCTTTCACATATACTAAGATGGTTTGTTCATGGATGGTGGAGAAAGCTGGAGAACAAGAAGAAAACGACTGACCAGCAAACTTTTTTAAAATTAGAATCTGCCAGTGGGATAGGATTTCAGTGTGTGTGTGTGTGTGTGTGTGTGTGTGTGTGTGTGTGTGTGTGTGTGCAAATAGATTTAGATTTTTACAAAACTTAACCCAAATTAATTTTTGAAGATTTTTTTAAAATAAATATTTCAGATTCAGATATCAATCCCCAATGCACAAATTGATACTGAATTAATAACAGTCATGTCAATTATGACTTATGAGACACAAAATTATTATACATTATACATATATTTCTATTTATTCACAATAAATTTACAAATATCTCTGATATATTTAAAATCTGTTGGAAGTAGGAAGTTTTGTACTTATCCTTGTACTTTAAATGGCTATTCCAGTACCAAATGTGTAAACAAAATTAATTATTTGTAATTAAAAATCTAATATTTAATTAATATTCCTCTGGAATTTATTAAGAAAAAATAAAATACACAACCAGGTTTACCTTAGTAGCTTTACACTGAGTAATGTGTGTCATAGTTGCAAATTAGGTTACTTTCCCAATTAAATGAGACCTTCTTGACATGTGTTGTTGCTACTTGTCAATCTCATAAATTAAGATATCAGGACTGTTGATAAAAGATAAATTAAATCATCACTGTATAACCAAGAATGCGCAAGACAGAATGACGTGTGAAAAGTGAAAAAAAATTGGAATCGCTGTTTATCTTGATTCAGTCATGTAAATCAAAGGAATAAAGAAAAAATAAAACTAAACTAAAAAATAAAATAAAATTTATTGCATCATTACTACCATGTTACAGGTAAAGTACTGTCAAATCGATACATAGATAGTATCCTATTCTATATGATTACATTTATTTATTTAATTGTTTAATTGTTTATTTGTTTGTTTGTAAAATGGGTCCAAATTAGCTTTTATGTGGGAGGAAAGATTTTCAAAAACTCAAATAAACTAAAATTCTAGGGACCCCCGTGAAACCATAAAATATCAAATAAAAGGGTATCATAAGATAAAATTATAAAACTAAATTACGAAACTGCAACATACTTCTAAATTTTTCATTCATATGTAAGGCATATTTGTGTCAATATAAACATCATCTTAATTTACGTTAAAATTGATTTTATTTACATGGTACATAAATTGTTATTTGAATATTTATAAGTCTAGTAATATAAATTAAAGACTTTATACTCTAATGAGTTTCTGTTAAGACTTTGCAAACTTCACAGTTGGTAGACTAAAGGCTTATACCGATTACTTACAGTTACCTGTTATTTAAAGATGACGTAAAGATGGCACAAAGATGATTTTTCATTGACATGTAAATGCAATTTCTTTCTAAAATCACTATGAAATATGTAAATAATGTATTACAAAACATCATTTTTTATTGTTTTTGTTATTACTTAATCATGGCGTGTAGACAGAGTATATCTAGAGGTTTATTAAGAATCTTTACGAAATGCGTAAAGATGGCGTTAAGATGAGTTTTATGTCATTATTAAGTATTGCGTAAAGATGGGTTTTCATCCCGTGTTAAGTCACGATTTTTTCGGGATGGTCAGCTGGTTTATGACTGTAATGTCATATCATTTTGGCAAAAAGGGGACCAGTGTAAAAATCATAAATATAGAACTGGAATACAACCAACGTTTTGTTTGCAAATGTCTATGAGTGTATAAAAAGTTTTACACAAGATTTCACGGGAGCATCAAACGGATTACTCGTTGTCACTTATTTTTATAAATAGCCTTTTATCAGGAACAGAAAGTAAACTTTTTTTATATTTTTCTTCAAGAGCCATATACTTATTTAGATTTGAAAAATTAAATCGCATCAGTTTATTCTTTATATAAACGGCTTAATTTGATTCAAAGCAAAGACGTTACAAGTTCCCCTTTTTTAAATAGGGTCGTTTTTAAAAAATATTTTGATCACTCTCATTGCATAATATATTTCTATATTTTAAAACGACGTTTTTCTTGTTTTCGCACAAATTTTAATATGTCGTTTCTTGTTTTTTTTTTTTTTTTTAATAAATTTTAGGTCAACAATTTCTGCTTTAGCTAAACAATCGTGCATGATTAATTCTGTAAAAAAAAAAAAGATTTAAAAAACAAATAAAGTCTAGGAAACAAGCAAAGATTACGTAACACAGTACAGTTTGATTAAAAATCTAAAAATCTTAACCCTATGGTGCGAAGGTTTAAATACTATTTGAAGGCTTCAAATCATTAACATTTAAAGGTACAACAACACAAATGCTCTGCATAAATTACAAACTGCATATGCTATTATTCATATATAATTTTATTAAATCTTATAAAGTTGTTTTAATAGATGCGGATTTTATTAAAATATATATGTATAATTATGAAAAAGATCCAACTACATCTATAGATTTAAAGAATTTGTCATAAATAGTTGTTGAACTGGACTTTAATAATCAAATTATTTAAATAATTAAAAGTTATAGAAAAAATTAATTCTTAAAAAAATATCTCCCTGTTTCTTCACTTACATATTTTGTCATTCCAGGGACATCCGAGTAACGAAGGTTATGCTTAATATGACTGTCTTCTTAGAAGAATTTACGACCTTATTCGAGTAGGGTTTCATACCGAGTTCATGGCGCATTTAAGGTGAGTCGGCATTTAAAAAAGATGTCCTTATAATCCATCTATTAGACACATTAAATTTGTAATAAAAAGAAAAAAATTGAAAACACCACATACTGCCAGTCAAAGGGAAAATATAATCTGTGACACTTAATATAAAATTCTCAATG
The DNA here is from genome assembly GCA_029721355.1 of Tegillarca granosa. Taxonomy (NCBI): domain Eukaryota; kingdom Metazoa; phylum Mollusca; class Bivalvia; order Arcoida; family Arcidae; genus Tegillarca; species Tegillarca granosa. The sequence goes on from CM056610.1 coordinate 30,356,288, forward strand.
TTAGTCGAATTTTTATATTAGGTGAAAAAAGAAAATGCTTTTCAGTTTTTGTATTATAAATTTTAGACACTTGGATGGAATTGAATAACATATGACACATATATATTTTCGTACACTTTGACAATGTTTTTCAGTTAAAAGACAACATAAAAATGCATGCTTTCAGAAAAATTTCATGAAAGCATTCAACCGTTGTATCCTTGCACCATATGAAGATTATTACTAATCGAATGTTAAAAAGATTATATCTGTTTCACAAATTATTATTTTAAATCGATAGTACAGCGATATACTGTAATTTTTGAAAGTCAATAGGGATACGGTTAGTGCTTTGATAATGCAATGGCTTTTTCAACTTCATATAACCTAGCACGAGACGAGATTGAGTGCGCATTCCAGAAAAAGACGCCTGTGCGATATCGGTACATCGAGGCATATGTTTTTCGACTCAGTGACCGGTTTAATGTCGGCAATCGACACGGCAACCTTGTGTTGTGAACTCTTCACAAGACCAACGCCTTCCTTAAATGATCTTTAAGGATCCTTAAAGATCCTTGAATATGTCCTTAAAGATGCTTAAAGATGCCTTAAAGCCTTTTTAAAGCCATTCCATCTTTAAGGATCTTTAATAAAACATAAAGGACTCTTTAAGGTCACCATTAAGGATCTTTAAGGAGGCTTTAAGGATCCTTAAAGAAGATTCATAAAAACTTAAGTTTTTTAATTATTAATGGAACGATGGCTATTAAATTCATTCAGTTAAAAAGTATGATTTGTTTTTAGTTTACTTTGAATTTTTATAGTTTATACGACATAGGGGACATAGATAACGCCTGTCTAAATTCTAATTTCTACATTAAGTTTGTGTAGGCGAGCCGTATGTAATTTCCTAATAATACTTGTTTCTTATTTCATAAATTAATAAGATAACGAATGTGCAGTTTTATAGATCCCAGGTGATTTCACGCGCAGCTTTTAACTTTGATGTGCAGTTTCTTATCTAAGTAGGAGTAGGATATCACTATGAAGTCGAATAACAAGTTAAAATGATTACCTAACCCTGGGTGTTGGAAATAAATATGTTTTCCGAAGTGATTTTAAGAGACAATTTTAATATTAAAATGTTAAAACATACATTAACTAAAATTAAATGTTAAAAAGATAATGATAAAAATAATGTTTCATTGCTTTTTTTTAAAAAAAGGAAAAATATAAATTTTTCCTTAAAGATAAATAATATGTTAAAAAAGATAATGATAAAAAAATGTTTCATTGCTTTTTTTTTTTAAAAAAAAAAAATACAAATTTTTTCTTAAAGATAAAGATAATGATATAAATAATGTTTCATTGCTTTTTTTAAAAAAAAAAGGAAAAATATAAATTTTTCCTTGAAGATTCTTAAAGCTTCCTTAAAGATCCTTAAATTTTTTGAGTTCCAGTAAGGATCTTTAAGGAATCATTAAAGACTCCTTAAAGGCATATTTCAGGATCCTTAAAGCCACCTTAAAGGTCCTTAAAGAGGCATTTAAGGCAGCTTTAAGGGACTTTAAGGATCCTTAAAGATGCCTTTTCATTATGTGTTTGAGTCTTTTTTTCGGTTTTTTTTTTTTTCGTCAGCTGGACGACAACATATTTGTTGAGCGAAATCTGGAATTTGCGGAACGACAATTGACTTATAGGGGACGTTTTTGCGCATCCTTATGCTGCTAAGGGTTTATGGCTACTTTATTACTCACAAAATTTCTCAGTTCTTTACTATCCCCAATACGTTTGTTCCCAATCAGATGTTTGAGGAACAAGCTGCACAGAAGCGTATCAACGTACCATATTACGCCACCTGGCCTACGAAAAACCTCATTGGGGACGGGGTTTTGAAATAACCATAACCTCTTTCTAGATTAGATTAATGTTAAGGATTATGAGAGCAGCAACTAAGCCAAGGTTAGTGACACAATACTGATTTTGATAAGGAAAGGGCGTATTGTCTTTTTTAACGCAACTAAGACACACTCAGTCTGTGTCTTGACAAGAAAATGTACCTTATGACAAAATATTCAGCCGTCTTAATTTTTTCAATTTATTTAAAATAAAGGTTTGTTCTCTCATGCAAAACATTTTTAAAAATTTTTTTTTAAACATTGTTGCTGAGGAAGTACTCTTTTCTGAGTTAAATGTTTATTGCTTTATTCAAAATCATAATGATCAATTCTTTTTTTAACTGCAAGATCATAATTATTTTGCGGTCATGACCTATATCTGGACTTTATAATCAACATGGACAAACTTAAGGGTGCAATTTTGATAAATGAAAACTCATAAAGGTCAATGTTTCGAATAAATATATTAAAATAAAAGCAATAATATCTTTGAGGAAAAACAATTTTCATTATGTTTTAAAAATTAAATCTAATGTTAATAATTCATCTTAAATTAATCTTAACAAAACAAAAAGAATATCTTTATCTACTGAAGTCTTGGGGCATATTGAATTATGATGAAAAATGTTGCAAGTTGAGCAATATATTTTAAATATTTATTGTAGGTGGATCACAAGATTTACCAATTCAGTTTTACATATAATTGAGACGCAGGAGTGCTTTTACCCAAAGAATAAAGCCGAGCGCAATGAATTCACGGAAAAAATCCTAAAACAGTTGGAGGAACTGAAAGATAATGTTCATATGGTTTGTGATTTTATTCACAGAATAAGTAAACAGTAGTGATTAGATTAATACCTTTTCTTTTTCTATAAGATTAATGTTAAATGTTGCGTTATTAACAGTCGTTTTCAGTTGATAATTGAAATCAGCCAATAATTTATTGTTTTAAAGTGCTACATTATGCTAAAACCGTAATTCTGGATTACTAAGTCCCAATGTGTGTTCTGTATCACAAGATATAGAAATATTTTATTACGTATACATTTTAGGTATTCTATTTTAGATAAAAAGTGAAATAGACAAGAAAAGAGACAGTACAACAGTACGATTTGCACAGAGTCTGCTTAGTTATATTCATTCGGAAATCGTCCTTAAAAGAATTTCAACATGGAGTCTTGACGACTGTCCCGAGGTAAAAAGCGGAGATCCAAAGAAGTATACGCGAGTCTTATTAAATCTAAAATACAATCGGAGATAACTATCTGGTTCAACAATGGGAATTGGCTTCGGAAATAGACGATTTAGATAAAGTCATTCGGAAATATTTCGCTAAACTTGAAAAGGAGTTTCAATTCATCAGAGGTGGAATGCATACAATGGCAGAAAGTGTTAGAGAAACATTTTTTCCTCATATACTGATTCAGACGCTCAATTTGTTTTGCACAGAAATCGCCATATTTGGATTTTTGATATCGTTTCAAAGCTTGGAAAAACAATTGCAAACTTTTTTAATCGTCGGAAATGCAATAAAGACAGGTTAAAATACATGCACGAATGCACCAACAAAGTGCTTTCTGAAATTACAGAACCAATAGTATTTGAAGTCATCAGACAGGACCTCAAAAATATTGATGAAGAAATTAAGCTAGCCTTTGACAAGCTTTTAGAGGATGAACACAAGTTCTTAGAAGAGTTAAAGAATGCACCTGTTCTTCCCGGTAAAAGGAAGGAAATGGACGAAATTATATTGTCATGTACAAATTTTTTACAGGAAATCGAACAAGAAAAGCAATCAGTAGAATATGATTTCAAAGATTTTAGAAAATAGAAAAATCAATATATAGAAACAAAAATATATAACTCGCACAAATTATATATTTTGTTCTTTTAACAACATATATGACCAGAAATTACGACTAAACAAAAATAAACCTGTCACTTGTAATATAATTTTTCAGTTTTTGCATCCAGAATCGTGTGTTTATCATTTTAACTATTAAACTCGCCTGCGTTGAAAGCTCAGATGAGATATGGCGATCCTTTTCTTCTCTCGTCCGTCGTGCGTCATGTGTCGAGCGTAAACTTTTAACAAAACCACTGGGTTAAATTAAATGAAATTACAAGAGATTTATCTTATGTCCCCTAGTTTTAGATTTGCACAAATGGTATCATGGAGCTCAAAACGGGAAAATTGCAAGGCACTTATTGGGGTAATTGCTAAAAATTATATATATGTCAATATATCTTGAAAACTATCGCCTCTTGTTTAGGTATATTTTTTAGAATATTGTAGGTATTGATAGGACGATCATTTTGATATATGATTCACGGTAATAACTTCAAAGGTCAAGGTCATAATGACGAGGCACCTTATGTAGAAATTGCTAAAAATTATATATTTGTTAATATATCTTGAAAACTATGAACTTTTTATAGGCATGTATATAAGAATATTGTAGGTATTAATATAACGATCATTTTGATATATGATTCAAGATCATAAATACAACGGTCAGGTCATAATGCGAGGCACTTAGTTTGGAAATTGCTAAAAATTATATATTTGTAAATGTATCTTGAAAACTATCAACTGTTTGTATAGGCATGTATATTAGAAAAATGTAGGTATTGTTAAGACAGTTATTTAAATATATAATGCAAGGTCATACATGCAAAGATCAAGATCACAGCTGCATATGAGTACTGAAATTGTTTATTATCTTGCAAACTTTTACCTTTTAGTATAAACATGTTTAGAATATTGTGGGTATTGATATGACGATCATTTTGATATATGACTCAAGGTCATACATGCAAAGGACATGGTCATAGCTGCATAAGAATATAGACTGAAATTGTTAATGATTTTGAAATTTTTCATTGTACTAAGTTACTATAAGCAAAAATGCACTGTGACTTAATATATCTGATTAAGAATTAGCCGTTCTACACTTCAGGAAACTTTGAAAATTTCTGTAATTAATATATTTGCATTTTGTAAAACTTTTGAACATATCCTTAGACCATGGGCCTCTTGTTAAAAAAAATAAATTTATCTGCACATTCTTTATATTGTTTTTAATGATTTTGCGGTCACGGACAAATATTTTGACATATAACACATTCCATTAATTTAAAATCGATTTTTACCATTTTGAAAACTATGCCGTACATTCAAACCGTGTTATTGCATTTTTTTATTCAGTTTCTAAACACTAGAATTACTAACAACATTTTACCGTTTTTATGCTTAAAAAACAAATTTCAATTTGTTAAACATTAAATCAAAAACAAGCACATCGGTCCATGTTCATATTACAATCACATAAACAAAGAAAAACAAACTTGAAAACTGGCAAATCAAAGTAAATACGTGAACTTCCACCAGGAAGGATAAGCACAACTTGTCTATCTTGCCACACCCGTCACTTTTGAATAAACAACTGGAAATATGGAACTTTGGGACGTCAAGTATTTCATGATAATTTTGCATACAGCAACATCATACTTATCACAATATTGTTTAAGGCCAAAAAGGTTTCAAAAGTCTTGATAAGCCGACACTTGCGATATCTCCGAGTAGACAATTTATTTTTTGCATCTTGCTTTGTTCTGTAAAGTTCCCTCAGTTTGAACAGAATCTATTATAGCATATTAGTCTAAACAATCTATAAAAAATAGGGTCAAATATATAATACAAATACCAGTTAAATTTTGGTGTGCCAGATGTGCACATTTCGGAAATTCATTCCTCATCAGTGACACTAAGACCAAAAGGTTTGAAACATAAAAAAATATATAAGCCAAACAGTTGAAAATAATGAATCTAAAGTTTCAAAATTATATAAATCCAAATCCAGCTAAGGAATGCTTTGCATGAGGGAACAAACCTTAGTTTTAAATAAATTTCAAATTTTATACGACTGAAAATTTTGCTAAATGGTACATTTTCTGACAGCACAAAGTACCGCCTACTGAGTTATGGATACCCTCGGGGAGTTTTACTCCACCAGCAGCGGTACCCTCTCAGGGGTAGTAAATATATAATACAAATACCAGTTAAATTTTGATGTGCCAGATGTGCACATTTCGGAAATTCATTCCTCATCAGTGACACCAAGACCAAAAAGTTTGATACATAAACAATATATAAGCCAAACAGTTGAAAATAATGAGTCTAAAGTTTCATAATTATATAAATCCAAATTCAGCTAAGGAATGCTTTGCATGATAACAAACCTTAGTTTTAAATAAATTTCAAATTTTATAACCTCAAAGTAATGGCAACAGAAAATATTTTTATGTGATAGTTTTTAGGAATTGTGTTTTTATTCACCATAAAAATATACTTATTTGAATCCAGTGGAATTTTGGATTTTTGCCAATTGAAGTTACCAATAGCATTTTCTATAGAAAAGGGAGATAACTCTGAATTGTGATCCTTAATTTTATACAAAAATTTTCAAAAACTTCAAGTTTTCTCTGATACTTTTTGAAGAACAACCTGGAAATTAGATGGAAATTCATATATAGACTTAAAATAAATAATGTAAGACAATTTAGAATGTAATATTAAATGGAATGTAAAAAAAATAATAATTTTGTGCAAGAATTAATGCAAAACGCTGATTAAGGGCATGTTGATGAAATGGAAAAAAGATTTATTCACCTCAAATATGTTTTGTTATACACAAAAATGACACAATAAGTATATCTCAAGTTAGAAACATAACTTTTGTATACTTCTACTGAATTGCTTTGAGTATTCTGTTATTAATTCATCATCACTATAGAAACATTAGATTGTGAAAGACTTAAAAAAAATGCAACTAATTAAAAACGGGCCAATGATTTCACTTTAAATGAAATCCGAAATTTTGAATATTCATATGGAATCAGTTATAGATCATTAATTCCAGGGTCTTTGCTTTACTTTTTGTTAAAATAGCAAAAACATAAGCATTGACATAAAGCTTAACTTTAGTTTTTCGCTGTTGTCATATTTTAGGTTTTAGTTCCAAACAAGAAGCAGACGTTGACAAATTAAATGTATCATTTATTTTAAGCTCACTAGGATAGATGTTATTTAAATATTCTTCAAACCTGAATACTAAAAGATATAACGTCCGCAAAACATTTATAAGCTGGATTTGGATTTACATATTTTTGGAACTTTAGATCATTAATCTGCAGCTGTTTGGCGTATGTTTTTTAATCTATCAACTTTTTCGGCTCTTAGTGTCACTGATGAGGAATGATTTTCCGAAATGTGCACATCTGGCACATCAAAATTTAGCAGGTATTTGTTATATATTATATCCTTTTGTAGGGAACATTAGTTTGGCATCAGGCTTCTACCAAAATTTAACGAAGTTTTGCATATTTTCTGTTTTATATGAGTAACGAAAAAAAATAAGATAGCGAAAGTGCGCAATTTGCGTACATTGTTAAACTGGTTGCTTGTAACAATATTTTATAAGTTTGAATTAAACAATTAACATAGTTAATACTTTTTACAGTTCTGTTTAATGTATTTTCAACACAATCGAAGCTCAAATGTTATGCAAATTGTTATGTTAAATTGTCAGTCAGTATTTAAAAGCACATTACTCTTACGACGTTTCAAATCCGAATGAAATAAAGAACACACATTGAACATTTATCGTCTCAACAGATCTCTCATGCAGAACGCTTTTTGGCAAACGTTTTTGTCATCAGAAGCTTGTCATGCCACCTGTGATAATTTTTTTTTTAATCTTGAGCCCCAGTTTTTTATTATCTATTATCTTATTACTTATAACATACTGCAGTTATAGTGTATTTTTACCTGAAAGAGCAATTTCGTCACTTTAATAAACCAAAATTTATTACAGTTGAAATCATTCTTCATTCCTTCTATGGGAAATATATATCTTCGTGACAATCAATTTAAGCACAGTTTTTATTTTAAAGGTAGAAACTTATCGTTGTCACAAGAGTAAAATTCGTTATGATGTCGTTTATTCTTCGGTGTACTCCAGTATTGAAGTTGCGAAACGTCAGGAAAGAAACGTCTCTAACGTTAAATATGACATCATCTGAGAAAAACATGTCAAAAGATTCGAAAACGTAATTGCTATTGCTTGTGGAAATGACTGAAGAAATAAAAATTATCACACTAGCTTAGAGTTTAGTTTACGGAAATAAACTAAGTATACGCATACTTATAATAACAATAAAATTTCAGTAGAAATTTAGAATTACATCAACTAATAATTTATTTTATAATTTGCACTCTTCATAAAAAGACTATACTCGGAGATTGATACAGAACCGTGTTACATATTTCTTTTTCACATTAATATTATTATTATTATTATTATTATTGCGTTTACAATTTCAACAAAAATTCAAGATTCTTGAATGTTAGAATACATGTAACTTTACTGTTTCAACACTATGATGAAAATATTTGGTTTCCATCAATGTATAGTTTATTTATTTGCAGAGCTTATTATGTTGGTGAGTTATTGGTCTCTAAGATCTATCTTAGAAACAAACAACTAACTAGGAACAGAGTGAGTGTTCTTACTCTGCAAATCACGCAAATCATCAATTATGTACTTCAGTATAAACGTCACGCAACGTAAGCGTGTTTTGAGCAAAGGTACATGTAGCTAGATTTACATTTTTATTAATCGTCTTTCAAATCCTAACACGACTATTTTATATTATTTTTTATATTATTTATTTATTTGATGAATATAAATTTATTCAACCTGCAGGTAATGTTATTACATTTTAGTTCATTTTAAACATTTACAATGTATTTTCAATTCCCGTATGTAATCTCGCTTGGTTTAAAAGACAGAGGCCTCAAGTCACATGCTTTTTGTGTAAACTTACTATTTTTAAAAATATCGTTTCTTTCCTGCAGTGTATCAATCTGTAAATTGTTTTCCGGTTCTCATTCTACTTGGTTTGCTAAGTTATGTCAGAAAAGTCCCTGTTACTTGCTAGAAAAACACCTGTAGCTTAATCATATATCTGATCTCCAATACAATTTTAAAAAAGCATCGATAATAAATACCAGCCTGTGTGCAACTAAGTATATTTTATTTAAAAAATTGTAATAATACTACAAGTACATTTTGATGACATTAATTTTACATACATTTGTTCATTATAGGCATTTGTTTCTGTGATTAAAAGGAAGAACACCACTAATAAAATAATCAAGATAAAAATACTCATTAATAAACTTGTTTAAAGATGCACCAAAAATAAATAAAACGAATAAAATTAAACTCAAGTGAAAAGAATTATTATAGAATAATACAAGTATTTATCGGATAGAAAAAGATAAGTCACATATATTTAGTTATTTATCAATAATGTAAATTGTGGATTGATTTTACATAGAATTAACATAGAATAAATAAAGCCAGACATAACCGCTAGCTGGCATACGTGTTTAAAAACACGAATCAGTAATGTGATTTATCAGGTGATCAACAAGTGTGATGATGCCCATAAAACTTTTTATGGCCTTGATTAGCCTAGGCTTGCAATATTCGTGCGTCAACAATTTAATCGTAAGTAGTTTGCTTCGTTGTAGAAATTACCAATAGTGGGAACAAGCTCTACCATACCGGATTACTGCAAAGAAACGGAAAGTTGAGAATATATCAATTGAAGTCAACAAGTTTGTCGTATAGCTTCGGATGTAACTTTTCGTGGGGGTCATAATTGAGGTATAAGTCTAAATATGAAGCAGAACATTAAGAATCTGTCGTCGTGTCTTTTATTTCAAGCTCAATTGCATAAATGACATTCCCATATTCTCCAAAGTTTGGAATATTCAGAGATAGAACGTCATCTTTATATCTGTATGTGTAGTTGAAAAAAAATTAGCGACAGTCTTTTCTCCAGATTTGACAAGGCCCTGTAAAATTTTTGATTCATATGAATGAAGAAATAAATTAGCAGGCAAAGGTTCACAGTTTGTGTCCACTGGTATACCGATTGTTTGTTGAAAGATGATTATGTTGCCAAACATATCAAAATTTTTCTTCAGGTAAAAACAAAAATCAATGTAAAGGTACCATTCTTAGAAAAGGTTCACACACACACACACACACACACACACACACACACACACACACATCGTTTGCGGAGAAAAACAAAAGAAGTTAAACGTTTGATTATGAAGAAGGCATGATCAATTTTAAGCCAATTGTAATCCTTATTTAAATAAACATATACTTCCCTTATAAATTTTTAAGTGTAACATTTTTAAAAAAAATGAATAAAAAGAATAAAATCAAACAACAACATTTAAAGCCATAGATATATAAAGTGCATGGAAACCGCTTAGAACTAAATATAGCCGTGTTTAAAATTGAAATTTAAAAAAAATAAACTCTACAGAATATTTTTCACAAAGAAAGGTATGATTTTTTGGTTTTTTTTTTTTTTTTTTTTTTTTTTTTTTTTTTTTTTTTTTTTTTTTTTTTTTTTTTTTTTTTTTTTTTTTTTGTTATATGTTTCAGCATAATTATTAATAATTGTAATATCACATTCTTTGACTATGCTGTGCCAAAACTTGGGCCAATTTGACTTTTATTTCTTTGCAAGGCGGACGTTTCAATGGCGTTTGATCCCAACAGGTTTTAATTGTTTCTTTTATTTCTTCCGAAATTTCAGAAGAAAAAGGTGGTCTACCTCCTTCTTCTAAAAATTTTCGAATATTTGTTTGTGATGCAATACTATCAAAAGCTCTCTCATGATACCACATTTCCCACATAATGATACCTAGACTGTAAACATCATCAGTCTGAGATACAATTTTTTCCATATCTCGTGAAATAATTTCTGGAGCTACATAAATAATGTCCCTAGAATCGTCTTTTGCTACCTGCAATTCTTCATAGAAAGCAATTTTTATAGTTGTTGTCTCGTTTTTTGCCACCTGTAATGAACAGAAATTAAAAAACAAAGTGTTTAATGCTTTTGTTGTCGATTTTTAATTCCATATCCGGCACTTTTTGTTTAAGATATTGATTCAAAACATGAATAAGAAACTTGCTTGTGGCTAAATTTTCAGCTGTCTTAATTTTTTAAATTAATTTTTGACTAAAATTTGTTTCCTCATGCAAATCATTCCTTAGCTGGATTGTGATCCATATTGTTCTGTAACGTGGGATTCATCTATTTCCAAATGTTTGGGTTATCTGTATCAATTTATCGGTATCAGCAGATAGAGAGAGAGAGAGAGAGAGAGAGAGAGAGAGAGAGAGAGAGAGAGAGAGAGAGAGAGAGAGATCCTGTTTATTTGAATATGTCAAGAGTTTGGAAATGCATTCATCCTCAGTGCCACAAGGGGCCAAAAAGAATTAAAGAGATAATCCAAACATTTCAAAATGATGAATCCTAAGTTATAAAGTAATATGAATTCAAATCAAGCTAAGGAATGCATTGCATGAGGAAACATATATTAGTCAGAAATTAATTTATCCAATCAAAAAATTATCTGGAACCAAATCAAGTTACGGAATAATTTGCATTTAGGTAAAAACCTTAATTCTGAAGAAATTTAAAAACTTTAGACTGTTGACAATTTTGCCGTAAGGTACAATTTTAAGTTATGAATTCTTGTGGAGTTTTTCTCCACCAACAGCGGTACACGCTCAGAGAAAGTAGATATTTAACAAAATTCATGTTAAATGTCAATCTGCCACATGTGCACATTTCGAAAATCATTTTTCATCAGTGACAATAGGAGCCGAAAAGTTTGATAGATACAAAACATAAGGTAAACAGTTGAAAATTAATTGACTTAAAGTCGATATATTCTTGACTTGGACGTAATACCCGATAAATCAATGATCAATCAATTTCTTTCACTTTAAAATATTCAGTTTCCGCTAATCGCCTTACTCTATTGTTTTCTGTTCAATTATAATGCAATTAAACTTTAAAAATGTAAAATAAAAAAAAATTGAAAAAAAAATAAAATAAAAAATTTAAGGTGAAAATTTTTTTTAAAAAAAGAATTATTGCTTTAATTTTTTAACAACAATTGTATGCTGATATATTTTTGTCACATAAAACGTTTACAAATGACAAAAAATGAAGTTTCGTCAATTTTAATTAAAAAAATAATTATTCCTTAAAGACCCTTAACATCTCTTAAAAGATTCTCAAATTTTCAGGTTTTTTTTAGGACTTTTAAGGGATTCTTAAAGAATCCTGAAAAATGTATTTAAGGATTCTTGAAACCATCTGAAAGATCCTGTTTCATCATGTATTTGTAAGTATGTGTATAACTTACCAAGTTTATGTGTAACTTACCAAAATATTCTCCAATTTAAGGTTTTTGTGTGCCAACCCACTTTCGTGGAGAAAGATTAACCCCTCACAAATTTCTATTGAAAACTGCAAATATGTCAAAAGGCTCGCTTTGAAGTCTGCAGAATCCGGCTGTCTTTTACTACATGGTATTTCATTCTCCCATTGGCTTGTCAAGGAGACTTCACATGATTCCATAATTACACATGGTCTTATATCCTTCTCTTCATCCTTATTGTCATATTTTACTGTGAAACCATATATTTTTAGGACATTGCGGTTATCCAGTGTTCTAAAAAGTAAACGTTTTGTTACTGATGCTAAAGCCGTCAAGTATAAAGCAACTTAATACATGTTTTAAATTTTGAGAAAAAGCGATCATAATTTTTCTTATTTGTTTTTGATTAAAAGTTTTGGATTATTAATTAATTAAACAAAAAAAAAGATGATAGTAAAAATTTCTATGACTTCACATGACTCCATAATTACACATGGTCTTATATCATTCTCTTCATCCTTATTGTCATCTTTTACTGTGAAACCGTATATTTTAGGACATTGCGGTTATCCTGTGTTCTAAAAAGTAAACGTTTTGTTACTGATGCTAAAGACGCCAAGTATAAAGCAACTTAAAACATGTCTTATATTTTAAGAAAAAAGCGATCAAAATTTTATTTATTTGTTTTTGATTAAAAGTTTTGGATTTTTTAATTAATGAAACAAAAAAAAAAGATGATAGTAACAATTTCTATACTTATGGTGTTGTTACCAGAAGACTTAGATATCTTTTGTTAATTTATATCTCACGACAAAACTCGAACGGTTTTTTGTAACGTCGATATGTAATTAAAATTTTACTTTAATGGTTTTTATACTTATAGAATCATTTGTTTGTGATGTTACAAACTTACCATTGTTTGCTTTGCTGTATAACAACAGATATCTTTAACCGTTTTATTTTCAGATTAAGGCTAGTTAATATTGTACTTAAACAAATTGACTTCTAAATTTAGAATTGCATCTTAAAAATAATAAGATATATTTTCAATATTCATACCTTAATTTTTCATATATCTCCAAGTATCCATATGGATCAACTGCTTTGATTTCCTTCATGACACATAGTCTTACATCATTGTTTATCTTCTCTTCTATTTTATGAATGGTAGAAAAGTTACCTGTCGCCATCTCTTTAATGACTTTCACATTTTCATAAGGTATGGTTTCTTGTGAAACTTGTTGAAGGAGGAATTCGGTTATAGATTTCGATATTTGTTTGCATTGGGATTGCACTTCGTCGTAACTATACAGGACGACACTTGTCGTCTTGTCGACTAGGGTAGATAAGTATGTTTTTTCATTCACTATCTGCTGATCTAACATGTCATTAAATGCTTGAGCAAAGCTGCGTTCTATATCTCTAAAATAAAGTTCTTTTAAAAAAATCTTCATTCCATCTTCAGTTAATTTGTCAATAACTTTCCCTGTACTTTGAATAATGAAATCTTTTCGATTCCCTTTGTAATCGTCGGAATGAACAGCCTCCGATGCTTTTTTCAATAACGACGATATACCCGTCACCAAAAACTCGATCTTCAATGCTTTTGAAATGTTCAATGCTTTTCTGTAGGTCCACATTCCCATTGCAGACAAATGCAATTTAATACTTTGAAATATGAACCATTCTAAAAGATTTTGGTTTGATTCTTGCGTCCCATCTAATTTACGATTAACGACATCAAATTTTTTCTGTATTTCGTCAAGATGTAGGACAACCTCTTTGTAGACTTTCTCTAGACACTGTTGGATATTGTTACCGGGACTGTTGCAAAAAAAGGTCAGCTCTTCTCTTATTTTACGCCGAATAATCTGTCGCATTTGTTTACCTGGATTTCCTTCGTCAAAATTGCGGCAATTTTCTTCTACTTCACGTAAGATTTTGCGTTTTACTTTGTAATTCTGTACATGCCGATGTAAATTTTTCGCTAGTTCCACCTGTATGATTTCTAATCTTGATTCAAAATTTTCTTTTATCTTAAAAAAATTTATAACTGGTTATTAATGAATTTTTCATATGATAGTAAACAATTTAAGTTTAGGTTTTATTTACTTTCCGAATGTAGGATATTTCTAAGAAAGTCTTATATTTCAGACAATTTTAAAACTGGCCGCCTCAGAGAAAGTAACATAATCAAAACTGGGGCGTAAAACATCATAATTTTAAAAAAAGAAACATGTTGCTATAATATTTACTAATTATATAAATTATTCTTTGAATTTTATTGCATCTAGAACGACACTATAAAAATTTATTCAATACAACTTAGTGCGCTCCATATGTATAAAATACCCAATCCTTCTACCCAAGTTATTACATGTATAGCCATATAGATAAAAATGGTTTAAGGTTTTACTTAAAAAAGTTATAAAAACGATTTTCTTTTACAAAAACCTTTATTGCTTCAATCTTAACTCGATCCAATTCAAACTTTTGTTCTCTAAGAAATTCTCTACGTGATGTTTCTTCCATACCAGACGTATGATGGTCACTATTGCTTATATGTATTATTTCGTCAAGAAGTCTTCTACACCACCTACAAAAAGGTTTTTCAAAGCGTTCAAAGCGTATGAAAATTTAAAATATTTGATATAAATCAACTGACTGTAGAATTTGTTGCCAATACGGGAACTTTTTACAATGTAGTAAGCTGCTTACTAAAAACATTATTGCCTCATAAGTTCTGAAGCCTTGTCTTATCAAGACCCTAAAATTTTTTATGGCCGTTATCGCAATATTATTGATAAGAATAGTGTCGCTATACGAATAACTGGATCGGTTGTAGTTATCAAGGCAGCAGTTATTAGAGAACATCCAAGCTTACTTCCTGTTGAAATATTTCGTGATAAACTTTAATGTTCCAAATTGTTTCGAAACATTTTTTTTTTTTGGAGGGGGGGTGGGGGATTTTACAAACATTTTATTTCTTGCAAATATTTTATTAGTATTTTTTAAAAGTAAATGCACATGAAATGTATTTTACCTCAAGTGTTCAATCAAAACTTGTTTCAAACTTGATTTCAGAAAATTCATGAAGGATTCTTGAAATCTTTCTAGGTCATATGTTTTACCTTTGTTCTAAAACAGATAAATACCAAATATATTTAGCATTATATTCAACATCAAGACATCATCAACACCTTTTTCGCGACAACTTTTAAACACATTCAACATTTTTGGAAAGCACTTTTCAACAAATATGTCATAACGGCTTTGGTAATAACATATGTAAAAACCAATCCAAACCTTTGATAGATTTTTCACGCTGAACTTGTACAGTTGTTGCTCTCTAAAATTTGGCCAATTACTTCTTAATCGTGTTATAACACTTTTGTATACATCCTCCGATTCTCCAACAGCAATTTGATCCCATTTGTTACAAATAAACATTGTAGTACGTGAATCAAATTTTGAGTCATTCCCTCTTTCATTTCTGTTCTGTTGTTCTTTCAAAATTTTCCCTAGCTAGTAAATAGACAAAAAAACCAAAAAAAATCTATCTAACAGTGTTAATATCAAAGCTATTTGCGTTGCATAATGACAAAATGATGTACAGCAATGCTATTTTAGAATTCTTGTACCACGGTCATTCCCACCCTTAAAAAGTAAGTTTCATTGTGTGTAGGATACACATATTTAAGTATCAACGTCACACTGCCGCGGTGAATCTGCAATTTCTGTTCTTATATAAAACAATACAATACTAAATATTTTGGTTATGCTTTTTACACGCACATCATTGTCCATATTTATTAATTTTGAAGACGTGTCAGTCAAATCCATGAAAAATTTTCTTATGAGAAAACCTCGAAATCTATTTTAAAATCTTATTTTTATTCGAGTAACAGATGGCGAAAAAATACTTCTACCTTGACTTAATCCTGTTTACTTTTTTGCAGTGATTTAGAAACAGTCAAAATGCTCTATGATGTCAAACTGAGAAAAATGGATTTAACAGCAACAAATTGCGCACCTTGTTTTAAAATTTATAATGAAGTTTAATCACATAAAAACATAATATACAACCAAAACTATGAATGTGAAAACTCGATTTTCATATGAATTTGCCCGTTACATCATTCCAGCGGCTTTTTTTCAATATTATAAAAAAAGCAGTAAGTATACACCAAAAGTAAACTTTATAACGTTCAGTTGTGAAAAATGTTTTAAAGCATTAAGAATTGATCGGCAATTTTACAGGAGAATTAAATTAATTAGCAGTAAAAACTATATTAAGATTCTTGTGTTTTCATATTTATTTCTGTTTTATCAAACCTTTATTAACTACAAATTTAACTATTTGAAATTGAAAGAAAGCTTTTTGCAGACGACATAATAAGGAAAGGCGTCCATTTGAAAACCAAACAAATGTGAGCCGAACACATGCTGACCTCGATGTCGGTTGACTGACCTTACAAAATCACAAATGACCAGTTTAGACAACATTGTAATATACAAAGTCCTGATATCGGTGATTCATTTTTTGTTTTACTGAAATATTACTGTGATGATCATTATTATACAAAACAGATCGAAGAATGACTCGAATATGTACAAAGTATAGTAATTTTTTAAAAATTGTCATTATATTTTTTTCACTACATCTGATATCCGGTTTACGCAGGTAAAATTATATAGGCCTCATGTAATCCGGTTTATAAAGGGTTCCCTCATAATAAAATAAACAAGGAATTAATCGGGACTGGCGAGGAAGTCCGGTTTTCGCAGATTCATATATATTCGTATTTTTCAACATTTTTTTGCATTTTTGACTATTATCTCAATCCAAACAAAACAAATACAAATCCAAACAATAAAAAATATGTCAATTGAAAACAAAAGAGACCAGCTGATCGTCACTATAAGATGTGGTTTTGTGTGTACAATTTGTTTCAATATCTACGCCAGTGAAATATTCACAGTTGGTCTAAAATAGTTTGTTAAAGACAATTCAGTACGATTGTAAGAATAAGATAATAAACAATATATTTTAGCATTTATATAATTTCAAAATACGACGTTATTTTTGTGTATCAATTCCACCTATGTGTGTCTATTGGCTGCCTGAGAGGGATAATTACTAAGGTAAATATTGTTAGTTAGTTTCTTTAATTGGCCTAAAGAAATATAACCCGATTCAGCATACATAATGTAATTGTTAACTGACATATCTTTATACAAACACAACAATGGGCAAGCTGGAGCTGAAACTTGGCATTTATACTGTACCTTAGTAATAACATTTCTTATTAAATGACAGAAATCACGATATTATGATTAAATATAAATATTTATTAATGGACTTTGAAGGAAGCTTTTGTTTATCTAAAAGAAAAGACGGCACCGGATTTCTGTTAAGCATTACCATAAAGCCTACAGCATTTATCAGAAGATATATCAGATAGTATTAAATGAGGTATCGTAGAGTTCGTATCAAAAATAGGTTTTGTCATTAAAATAAACATTGATTTCAAAACTACCATGCGAACCAAATAAAACACTCAAAAATTAATCAATCTGATCCGGAGCTTTTAATTACAACCAAAACGCATTACAAACTTCTTTCAAAATACTGAACGGGATATTATAAAAATCCGTTTCTAAAACACTGAATGGAATAGATCCAACCAACCATTAGCACCATAAAAAGCGTTTCCTAACTTCAAAAAAACATACATGGTTTTGATTACTTTTACAAAGCACAAAAATGTTGACAGAGACGATTGACTTGTCGTTATAAAAAATTCAGTGGTGTTTTTAAGATGGATTTAGTACGATTTAATATTTTCTTATTGTAGGTAGTTTCTGCAACTTAAAAACCTTCTATTACAAGGGCTTAATAAATTAATTTATAAATGATTACTTTACCCTGTCGGTCTGCACTCCTCCATCATTTGGTGTATTCAATATGTAGATAAATGCAAGTGCTTGTGGCAAAAAGTCAAATAAGCGCTTGGTCAATTCCGAGTTGTCAGATACACCTGGTGTATCTACAATCGTTATATTAGCCTTAAATACAAGATGATTTAATATTACATTATTACAAGTACAATATCAAATTTTTAAATCATTTATTTTCATTTTGATTAAGAATATTCGTATAATATTTTGAACTAACAAAATATTTAATAAATAAAATTTACTCTTTTTTCCGTTTTATTTTTTTTAACAGAGTGGTTTTATTATTCATTTACCTGTAAAAGTGGTACAGGCCAATAGATATCCACATATTTTACGTTTTGTTTTTGTTCTTCTTCATCAACTGTTGTGTAAGTTTTAATGGTTTTTCTGAATTCTTCATCCGATACATCCCTTCCTTGAATTGTTGTATTTCCGTCGAAGTCTGTCACTTCCAACCGCTTGTCACTTGAATTTTTTATACGACAAATTGTGTTGGTACAATGTAAGACTGATTGTGGCAAAATATCAAAACCAAACAGCATATTAAGGAAAGAACTTTTTCCAGCACTAGTTTCTCCTGTAGTAAAAAGACATAATATGAAATAGTGCATACGTCAAAATTTTAAAACGGTTTTAACAATATAGCAAATAAGAGAAGATTTAAATTAAATCATCATAATATTATTGAAAAGTGTGAAATCGTAGTGTCACACCTTATACTGGATATATCTGGCTTCCCATAGTTCGAATTTCTCAAATGTAATTTTGCACTTGATGATTGTTGCTATCTAGACCGCGTGTGCTTTCTTTTTCGGATCAATAGTGATGGACGTTCACGTATTTAATTAAATTGTCCACTTTTTGGGGGGGATTATAATTTGGATATAAGCTGGTATGCTTTGTTTTATTTTAATGATTCGTTTATTTTTTTGTTCTTGTTAGTTTAATTTTTTTGCAAACTAAAAATACTTAATTTATAAACTTGCATCTCCAATTTAGGTATTTCTTAAATTCTGTAGTTAATACGATGCATCTCATACCTGTCACGACAATAGAACATTCTTTTTTATTTATTTCCTCTATTTTCTTTTTAATTTCGTCAAAAACATTTCCTCCGTGTCTCCTGTCTATTTCAGGTTTAATCCAAGGTCTACAATCGTCGATTTCCAAAAATGTTTGAAGTTTTTTATATATCTCTTTCACTGCTTCACTATCCTGCTCAAATCGTTTTGTAGTCTTTTCCAGCCATTCCCCTTTTTCCTACGAATTCAATTAAATTCAACATTATTGAGAATTTAGATATAATATAACAGCTTTGTAGCTTAGTAGCTAGGACAAATGTCTTTTAGACATCTAAAACAATTTGCTATTTCTTGTAAAATATCTTCGATCAAAATTATAAACGTTAACGTGCAAGTATATTTTGCGTGTCGGCTCTCTATAAAGTGGTGCTCTAAATAGCGGAGGAAATTCCAAGAAAGAAAAAAAGAACTCTCTAGAAAAAACAATTTGAATTTCCGTGCTTTTAATTGGATTTTTCTGAAGTCCTTCCAAATTCCAAAAGAACAAGGTGAAAAAGCGACCTCCCCACGGTCAAAACCTACCAGCTGACAAAATTTCAACCTGATCGGATAAGAAACAGATAAGGAGATATCTCTGAAAAAATCTGTCTTGAGTAACAACAAGATGTCTCGTATATTTACATTTCGAATATTTTCTGTATAAATTTTTTATTTCCACAACGTTTTAATTGCATATATCACAGTATTGATTGAATGAAAAAACCGTATATTTTGTAACATTTTATTCCATTTTAATAAACAAAACATTCGTATGTGCAAATATGTAACAAAATACCTGTTCTAAAGACTCCATTATATGTTGTTGATACTAGCTGTAGTTTTAAAAAAAATACTTATCTAAGATTTAAATTAAGCAAATTGTGACAATTTCTTTTGGAATTATACAAAAACATTTTTGACAAAACAAAATGCGTAAGTCATACACTTGAAACGATCTTTAAAATAACACATTTAATTACTGTATATCTTGATAATAAAATGTTAAAGATATAAAAGTGACTGAATATAGGGCATTTTATTTAGAAAAATGATTGCGAAACGGGGGCCTATATATCTTAAAATGCCTTGCTATGCACATTCTTTAGTAAAAGACAAGATCAACCGGATTTTTTTGCATTCTTAAAACGTTTGAAGTTTCAAATAAAAATTATTTTAATATTAAAGTGATTTTATATTAAAACAAAAATGATTTGATTTATATTGCTTTTTTCAATATTCCTAACGACGAATGACAACGGATCTTTATTTTCTTTCAAATTGTATAAGTCTTATCTGTCAGACCAAAATATAGTTTACCTGAGACACAATTTCAGTAACTATAAAATTTAATAACATGTTTTATCTTAATAGTCACTATTGTTTTTAAAATATTATAACAAGTGTTGTCCTTGAAATCATTAGTATTATTTATGAGGTGCAGAATTAAATTAAGAGTTGGCTTAGCGGACGCAAAAAATCTGCAAATAATTTTTATTTTTAAAAACATAGGAAAAACAATAATAAACAATGACCTGTTAATTTAACCCTGGTGTATTAAACACGAATCCATATTTATTGTATTGAAGTTACCTGTAAGCTTTTCCTTTTATCCAAAAGTTTGTCTCTCAATATGCTTTTTGTGTCATTACTGCTGACTTCAATATTAAAACTTTTACACATTCTAAAAAGTTTTGTCATACTTAATGTCTGAATAACTTCATTATCCGGAATATCTGCTGCATTCTGCATTTCAACTTGGATTCTAAAATTTAAAAAAAAATAAACTTACAAACATTACAAAAAATATATTGCTACATGTTACATAGAATAAACATCCGCAGACGTTTCTTTTATACCGAATCGTGAAACAAGTATTTAAAAAATGAATAAAAAGATAAAAGCAAAACGGAAGATGATCAAAATATTGTTTTTCACTAAGGACAATACCACAAAATTAATTAAAAGTTGTTGTTTCACTTTAAATTTCTGAATAATTAAAAATGAAATTACTTACCTTTTGTACACAAGTCTAAAACACGACTCTATAGATGTATCACTGTGGTATAATATCATATGAGGACGTGATAACTTAAAATTTAAGATAAAGGGTCGAATATGTCACGTTATTGGGAAAGATCTTTATGATATGACAAAAAAAGTAATCCACTTGACCTTGATTTATTTAGTTTTTGAATAAACCAATTTTAATTTTTTTTAAAAATATATTGCACTGTCCTGAATGCAAAATGAAGAAAGAAACCAAAGGGTGATAAAAAGTAAACTACAAATAAATGCAGAGCTTTTTTTATTTTGTTGACAACATATGCCTACTTCAATATTGCTATTACATTATCTTTTCAAGCACAACAGTCAAATCCTAAAAAAGCTCTTTTCGAAAGACATGACTTACTTTTTCTTACGTTTCAATCATTCAATTTATTGATCAAAGTTTCTAAAAATGATTTGTCTACTGTTTTCAATAATTAATTCCTTGAGGAGTAGTTCTATATTTTTATCACTGTATTGCTTGCATAGTCACATAAATAACTGAACAAAAAATTACAAAAGAAAAAACTACAAATGACACAATACCTCTTGCTTTACAAAAGATTGTAAATTACGAAAAAAGAGTGACATATCTTTTGAATTGAAAACCAAATGGGTTTATTGTACTTTTGAAATGGTTGTATAAATATTGATATTTTGGTTCATATGTAACTCAAAAATGTGTCTGAATTTTTATCAATTTTTGTATAGAATTCTGCATAGTGTGCATAGGTATCATAAAAATGGTATATAATTAGTTATTTTCATTTCACTTACAATTACAATATAAATTTGGTACACATAACCAATCAAACAAAGTCAAATTTTATGTTTATTCTTTGCAAACTTTACAAAAAACATCAAATCAACTTTATATAAAAGTGTTATGCATTTTGATTTGATACTCTCCATTGTTTTGCTATTTCGTGGTAAGGAAGGTAATTTTTTCTAACTTTGTGAGAAGTTGTGTTCATCTTGCAGAAATATTTAAAGGTACTCGTAATTTCTGTATATAATGTCTATTTTTATTACAACTCTTAATTGTGTTTTTTCTGAAAGGACCATTTCGGTGTAATCTCCCATGTATTTAACTAAATTAGCAAATATGGCATATCGGGATTTAACAGGTATTTGTGTTATAAATTGGACGCAATCTTTAAAATCCGATGAGGAAGATTTCGGCGCGGAAGGATATTTTGACAGCGTTTGTCGCATACAAAAGAAAATTCTCCCTTCACAACAGCTGGTTTTGTGCATGTTTTGTCTGAATATCTTAAAATCTCTATCAAGTTTTTCTAATTATTTCTCGATCACTTTGCTTCCATTTTCTATTTCTTTTTAATTTCTTCATTTATCTCATAGATAAATAAGTTAAATTTAATAATAAAAATAAAACATTTAACAAAACAAGACAAGAAACTACAAAAACAAATTTTTATCACTCATTTCAAACTTGATTTAAGAACTTTTATGTCAAGTTATGTGGTTGTAATACAATATTAAGGTCATATTACATCAAAGCAACCCTAAATAACCAATAATACTAAACTATCACTAATATTTAGTAATTGTTTAAAAAACCTTATACAAATGTGTAGTAGACTATAGGACATTTTGGTCTATATAAGCCATATGTTTTCTTACTTAAAACTTAACATATAAAAAAACGATACTTGTTGTTATGCTTAATTAATTTCAATCTTATTCCATTTTTAAAAAGTAATATTTCCTGTACCTTTTCCAACACTGCAGCTTGCGCATGTCTGTTTGCTTTCTCCAAAGACAGAAATTCTTTCAGTTTTATTTTCAAATGTTTTTCTGTGATCTCGTCGTCATCATCATATTCAATCTTACACAGGTCACATAACATCAATACCTTAACATATTTCGCTTTATCTATAACATCATCAGTCAAATCTTCAAAATCATGATTAGCCATATTTACCTTACTGTAAGAAATTATTTTTGCCAGTAATAATCGATATGAACGTTTTTCTTTAAAAGCTGTTAATTTAAAAAAACAACAATTAAACGCAGATATTTAAACTTAAATAAACTCTGTGTGTGTGTGTGTGTGTGTGTGTGTGTGTGTGTGTGTGTGTTTATCTCATCATTTCAATGTACAGTTGATTTTATACACCTTTCGTCTTCGATAGAAAACTGTGTAATGTTTCCATTTTATTTAACAAACTTGAAAAGCTTTATGAATTCCCCGTTTTAAGACTTATTTTAAAAAATCTCAAAAACAACAAATTAAATTAACAGACTAACTAAAAAGATAAATTGGTAATGAATCAATGTACCTTTAACAGTTTTATAAACTCGGTGTATATTATGTTAGTATGATGATAAACTGCAAGATAAAACTATCGATTTGTCAACATAGACAGTTGTCATACCATGTCATGTGAAAGATATAACATTTTGTTCCATTTAACTAAGTTTTTCTCATGAAGTAAGATAAATTTTCAGATAACCAATAAACCGTTTATGGACTTAGCAAGGACACTTGTTTCAGATAAAAGTAGTTACTTGATATACCTTAAAACTTACAATAATCATAAGATATATCATTTTTAAGGTACATGAAATTCGGTTATCACCTCAAATTATTCTTCAAGTACATAAATAATTGCTATGTTCTTCTTGTGTGAATCTGTCTTTTGAAATATAAGCCACAATTTTCATTCAATTCATGGCTTGCAATTTCTATGCTGACGAAAATAGATGTGACGTCATAAAGTGACTGCTCCAATGAATTGACACGTCTGTTTTAAGCGATATTTGGACTTATACCTCAATTATGACACCCATAAAAGGTTACATCTGAAGCTATACGACAAAAGTGATGACTTCAATTTTTCTATTGTCAACTTTCCGTTTCTTTGCAGTAATATCCCTGCTTCTCCTGCGTATGGTGTATATGTTTCACAGTTAATACGGTACGGTAGAGCTTGTTCCCACTATGGGAACTTTCTGCAACGAAGCAAATTACTTACAATTAAATTGTTGACACAAGGATATTGCAAGCCTAGGCTAATCAGGGACCTTAAAAAGTTTTATGGCCGTCATCACAATATTGTTGATAAGTATGTAGTCACTGTATCCCAACTTATACTGGATATATTTGACTTACCATAGTTCTTTGTTCCTTTCATTCTCAAAATTGACTTGCATGTGACGGTTGTAGCTAGCTAAACAGGAGGTGCTTACCCTTACGGAGCACCCGGCCTCACTTCCTTGATGGAAGTTCACGTGTATCACTTATTTTGCCAGTTTGCAAAGTTTTTACTTTGTTTTTGAGATTGTGATATGGACAAGGACTGGTATGTTTGTTTTATTTTATTTGTTCCAGTCCATTGTGTATTTTCAGCATATTTTATCTCAATGATTTATATGCCTGTTTTAATTAGAACTTTTATTTTTTAAACATTTATTAATATCATTGTATATCACCAATATCAAAGATTATTAGTAAATCCATGTCACATCAATAATTTTACTGTTTTCAAGCCTTATTAAGATCTACTTATGACGCTTATAAAATATACCCTGCACAAGACAATATTATTTTTGAAAGAAACCAATCTTTAAAAAAAACAACTTAACAGAAAATTGGACAAAAATGTATCGGAAGAATATAAAATCGCAATGATAATAATCTAAAAAAAGATATTACAAACTGAAATATTTTGTCATTCAAGAGCCTGACCGAAATAGATTTTTGTTCTAAGTAGTCCAAAAAGGATTTGGACTGATAAATTGATTAAACGTTAGGATAGGGTTAAACGGCTTTTTCAAGGATGTATTAGGACGACTACACGATAAGAAGCATATAATATATTGACATTTAAAGTGCGCTTAAGGGAATGTGCATTAAAGTTTTTTACCTTACTATGCGAATTATGTTTTCAAGGTCTGATCCATATAACCTGAGTCAATAAATGTTTCTGTTAATTATTTCATGTTCTTCGTCGTATTTGCTGCATAACTGTCAGCAATAAAGATTGAAATTTTAAACTCTAGACAGATTCTTAGCAAATAGTTAGGTTGTGTTTTAAAAAAAATTCAGCTAAAAACATGTATTTGTTAATAAATAAAACAAATACAGTCTAACTTGTGTTAGCGGCCACTTGTATAAAGCGGCCACTTGTCTATAACGGCCACCATTTTTCCGACCCCAAGCTTCAACAGAACTGTCTATAGCGGCCATTTGCAATGTTTACGAAACTTCGTCAGTTTCCGGAAATTTCCGGAACCAGTGGACATAAAACAAAAAACCCATAATGCAACTCCGTTTATATGTATCTAAGCGGCCATATTGGGTAATGCTTACATCCCGATAAGACATTGACATTTTTTAAATTTTAAAACATGCAGTAATATTTGATTTTTTTCTTTATGTCATATCAAACGGAATGCATTGACTTTAGAACAGCGAGTAGAATTGTTTAATAAATCTGAAAAGGAGAAATTAAGTACTATGAAACTCGCGGACGTTATGGTGTTGGACGAACCCAAATCAAAACTGTGTTATCGGACTATGAAGCAAATGTATCTTGGGAAACAAACCGGTTGTGCTGTTCTACCGCTAACGGACATTAATTTCGTTAGTTTGGAAATCGTACCACGATGCGATATCAAGTCATTTCGGTACCAGTGTAAAAAGTCATTTCGGCATCGATATGTTTTTGGCACCAATTTAAATTCAAATCGGTACCGACTACGATTAAATTCGGCACCAGAAAAATATTTTATTATTTATTTTATGTTTGTGTACGATTTTTTTATTAAAAATTAATAGTTATTTTTAATAAAGATATGTAAACAGTAAATTTGACAGTTACAAATGACACAGATAAACACTGCTCTGATCACTAAACCGTGAATTCATTATCTAAATGATTATGTAATAACTTTCTTTGAAGTCTGAATAAGCAAGTGTGTTATGGTTCTGAAGTGACTTAATTATGCAACACCCCTATACCTAGCAAAAAAAAGAGAAAGAATAAATTATTTAGACATATTAATGTTACCAGGCCGTTGTGGTGCGAAGGATTTGTAAATTCCTGAAAATGTTGAATAAATTAATGTTAAAAAACATGTATTTTTTTCTTTGTTAATCTCAAGTTATAAAAGAAACAATTTCATGGTTAGCTATATTCAGTTTAATTTGGGTACTAAAATGAATAAAAAAGAACGTTTCAGATAATAATTTTTGATGATCCTTGATCAGAGAACTTGTCTATAAAGGCCACCTGTCTATAAAGGCCATTTTGGCCGTATCCCTTGAGTGGCCTTTATAGACAGGTTTCACTGTCATTACATGTAAATAAATAAATAAAAACCGACAAAGCAAACAGTATAAGGCCAAAAATTTTAAGAAGGTTGAACCCCCTCTACCTGTTTAACAGTGTTTCCTTAAAATATAAACATTAAGTTATACTAATGAATTTCAATACGTACCATCAATGACAAAAATAATTATGTAGAAACTCCATATAAAATATTATTAAAATTACACTTGATAAGCGTTTACACACTTTATGTAATATAGTGATAACAAAAAAAGCTATAGGTTGATATATTTTCAATTTAGAAATCAATCTTGATAAACGCACGCATTCTAGACAACAAAAATAAAATAAAAAGTATAACATTTTTTTATTTGTCTTTTTCTTTGTTGTATTGTTTACTTGTGTTTAAAAAATCGTATTTCTTTTTGCTTTTATTTTGTTGTTGCCAAGTATTTTGAACTTTGGAACGTTTTCAACTTTGATTATTTATCTCCAAAAACCCTGACCAAATTAGATTCTAGAGAATTTAAGATAATTTTTTAAACATTGAAAATATCGTTTTTCGTCATAATCATCGCGCAAAAATATGACAATAAGAATATTTGTTGTTTTTGTTATCGCTTTATATACAAGGATCAATACATACATGTAGTTATTTTCTTAAAAAATATTGTTTATAAGTATGTAGTCACTGTATCCAAATTTATATTGAATCAATTGGACCATAGTTTTTTGTTCCTTTCATTTTCAAAATTGACTTGTACGTGACGGGTGTAGCTAGCTAGACAGGAGGTGCTTACCCTCCCGGAGCACCCGGCCTAACATCCGTGATGGAAGTTCACGTGTATAACTAATTTTGCCAGTTTTCAAAGTTTTTGCTTTGTTTTTGGGGATTGTGATGTGGACAAGAACTGGTATGTTTGTTTTATTTTATTACACAGAGACAAAGTGACTGACATTTAATTACCGGTATTATATCGTGTAAGCTTAGTTATAGAGAAGTATTGAAGAATAAACATCTGTCTGTGTGTCGATTTGTCCGTGTAAAGTTGAGCCCGCTCAAAAACTTTTACATCTTTAGAAGTATTTTCATTGTTATTGCCACACGTGTAAAGTATTGAATTTGTCGAGTCCACATTGCGTAGCTCTAAAGTCAAGTTTACAATATAAATACAAATGTATATGTACACTTAAGCTTCCATTTTACACACGTTACAAATACTGAAATAAAACATGTAAATATCTAAATATGCACTACGGATGTCAATGTAATTCAAGATATAAACGAAACAAAACAAAAAAGTACTTCTATAATGCAATAAAATAAAACAAACAGTCTTTGTCCATATTACAATCCCAAAAACAAAGTAAAAACTTTGAAAACTAGTAAAATAAGTTATACACGTGAATTAAAATAAAATAACATAGACTAAGTAATATATAAAATTATGTAAATACTAAGTATTCATCAAAAACGTAATTACAAATCAAATTAAGCACAACACAAAATATACAATAAACAGATTTCACAGACTACGAAACGAAACAAAACAAGTCCATAAAAATAAAACATGTAGTCCACGAAAATTAAATCACTTCCTGTAAAAGTTTGTAATTTTCGTCTGCTTCCTGGTCTTTTTCGCGACGAAGTCTTTATTCACAATATCTGAAATTTTGCACACGCTCGCTAAAATGCCCTCTGAATTTTCACGATGTTGAAAGTAGATTAACCATTAATCACATACTGTAAACATTTCTTCAGGCGAAGGAAATAGATCAGGTGTCTCGCTTGGGTCGTGGTCATCTTCATGGTCGTTATACAAAATTTGTTTCGTCGTCTGCCTCTTCAATTTTATCGTCGTCTGTCATTTCGGCACAAGTTAAAATCTCACTGACAATTGGATGAAACCATTCACAACTGACTTGGTTAGGCCATGTCGAACTAGTTTTGCCAATAGTATATCGTCGCCGAGGTCTTCGTCTATTTGAACGTCTGTCTCTGTTTCAGCAACATTTTTTTTTTAAAAAAAAAACCATCATGTTTAAAGCAATTAGCAATGGTTGCAGGTGTTAAGTTTGAACATGTTTGTTGTAGAATTGTTAAAGCATCTAGCACTGACAGCGTAATGTCTTTTTTATTATCAATCGCCCTTATATTACGTAATATCACACGTTTTATATATTGGACTTTTAGATTTTGGATGATACCCTAGTCCATCGGTTGTGTCTTAAATGTAGTATTAGGCGGTAGAAAAAAAAGCTCTACAGACTTTAGTCCTTTTATTTAGGGATGAGTTGGACAATTGTCTATCACCATAGCCACTTTTACGTTTTTTAGCATCACTTTACTATCAAATGACTTGACCCAATTGATAAACAGGTCAGAGGTCATCCATGCTTTTTTATTGACTTCGTAGCCTGTCGGATATGTTTTTAAAATTGGCTTCTTTTTTTTTTTGCCCCCTTACAATCTGTTTCTTTAAATTCAAGAATCGTACCGAGTAAAAACGATAAAACAGACCAGTTTCATCTGCGTTGTATATATCTTCTGGTTCATATTGATCTAACAATAATCTTAGTCTTGCATACCAGTTCGTCATGTCGTTTGAATTGATATCAACTGATTTCTCTTCTACGCAAATTGTTTGAAAGTAATATAATGTCTTTCTTAAAACTTGTCTAGCTAACCCGTTGAAGCTTTAAACTCTGGGTAATTTAACTTTTCTACAAATTGTTCTGCTTTTGCTAACACAGTTGGACCCGATAGTGGTTTGCCTTGGTCTCTTGCAGTTTTAAACCATTTTAAGCATGCAGTCTCGACTTCTTCGAAATGAACTGTTTTTAGGAAGAAAAACAGGAAGAACTTGACCTGCCTTACTTGTATTGGATTCCAAAACTTCACAAAAATCCATACAAGGAAAAATATATAGCAGGTTCCTCTAAATGTACTACTAAATCATTATCAGTAATTGTAACACAAATTTTGACAGTCGTCAAAGATGGCCTTCAGACTTATTCAGATAAAGTCTATTCTACATCTGGCATCAACCAAATGTGGATTCTCAAAAATTCTAAAGAACTACTTGACCATTTTGTTTCTAATACTCTATTTTCGGTAAAAAGTATAAAACTTTTGATTGTTCTACCCTTTACACCACTATCCTTCATGTTAAATTGAAAGAACGTCTAAAACAAATCATTCACTTTTCATTCTTTTATAAAAACGGTAAACCTAGATATAAATATCTAGTGCTCAACAGGGATTCTGGTTATTTTGTAAATCACCATACAGACTGCAAACAAAAATATACTGAAGACACCATCAACAAAATGTTAGAGTTTTTTAAAGTCTTGTGATCTTTACCCACAACGTACACAATCAAATTTGAGAATTTAAGGAACACGAAATTGTGGGATGACAAAAAATATCTTTTTAAAAATGATGGAAAGTAGGTTTTTCACAAGATTTTACCTTTTCCTTAACAATTTATTCTAGAGAATGTAAATAGCACTTGAACGAGTTTATTTTAAGTTTCAAATAATCAGCACAAGATGCTTTTCAATTTTGTCACAATCATAAAATTTTTAATTTCCGGTAACAAGTAGGTAATGAATTGCCTTAGGCGGCTTATCCATTGCATCTTCAACATGATTCAATCCTGAACATTCACCAGTGTCCGGCGTAAAGAAAAATGACTGACAGATACATCTATTATCAATACATTTCCTTGCACACAATACTAGGCTGTTAACTGGCACTGTCCATGAAATTGTTGCGTTTGTAACTGTTGGATGACCATTGTCAGATCGTTTGTATTGGTATCCTGAAACAAAATTATTCTTACTATTTTAGTAGTAGTAGCATTCAAGTTAATAATTACATATCTGAACATGCAAAGGCTTAAAGTTAACATTCAAAACAAACGAGGACCTAAAGCCATTATATAATAAGAACAGTGAAAAATAATAGAACATAAACTGATTACTTATCATAATATAAGAATAATAAACTTTTAATTAAAATATTGTACATGGCAAAACAACAATTCAACCAAGAATGCAGGATACACGTATTAATGACGCAATCGGGTAAACAAGCATCTCACATCCATGGCCCACTGATTTTAAAACTTTAAACATTGAATTTCTTATAGCACTTCACGGGTAACACTTTGAACCAATTGTTAGATATAGGTTTACAAAATGACATAAATAATTTCAAATCAATAAAATTTGGGTAAGATTTATATAATTTACAATTGGTTACTCCAAGACACGTACACATACACACGTATGATTTATGTTTTTGTATGTTTTTAGAATCTTACTGTCATCAAATGTTGTATTTTTATATACATAACGTGAAAGTATCAACTGTAAAATACGTACCTTGTTTGTTAAAGTTGTTACAATTGTTTTGTTGGTTATTGGTTTCTATAATTGACTTAATTTCGCTTTCTGTTTTCCACTGAGTGGTATCAGTTAAATTACATTCTGAGCAAAAATATAATTAAAAAAGTCATGTACATTGTCTCCCTTGGAAAAAAACCTACAAATATTGTGGAAGAAAAAACATTGTCCTGCCCAAATTTGTCTTGTAATTTAAAACAAATACAAATAATGTCATATGTTTTTACTTGCTTGAACTTTTAAAAATTACAAAATGTTGGGTTGGACTGGAAATTTTTGTATATATTTATTAATTTTGACAAATGTGTTAATTTTCAATTTATATTTGATTGTTATTTTTTACATTTTACAAACCAGTCCTAAGCTTGATGGATACACTTATTGATTAATATTATTTGAAATATGTTCAAAATTTTAATCTTATATGTCTTATCGATCACTGTGCGTCACAGTGTTAGCAAAATCTTAATAATTTATTAAAAAAAAAGAAACTGTTTTGTTTTTCAAGGAATTCTCCAATATTACACTACCTATTGTTGATTTTTCTACAATACAAAATTCAGTTTGAACCTCTGCACAGAAAATGTAACATAGACAATTTCTACTACAACTATGAAATTTGTTAAAAACCATAAAACATTCTTAAATACCGTTTTACATTATCTCTCAATCAATTAGATATATTCTATCAAAATGTAAAACATTTGCACCAAAGCACATTAAAAAGTTCATATTTATTGTCCTTAGCAAAATTAAAATTTTTTTAAACTTAAAGTATAACTGCAGATGTTTCCATAGATGGAAAATGTTAATGGTAAAACTATCTACACTTGATTAATCAAGCAGTACTTAAAGGTTTAGCTACATATTCATTTAAAGGGCATCTCAGCTGCGAAATATGTTTAATTAAGCGACAAGTATATCACCAAGGAGCATGGCTTATATCTCTATAGTGTAGGTTTCTAGTGAAGAAGTTATGCTGCCTTTTGATGTTGTTTCCGCTTTAAATCCGAATTTCCCTTATCGTAACAACATTGTTTCGACATAAGTTAAATACTGTTTTTTAACAACATAACATTGTTCTGACTAACAAAACGTTTGTTTGGTGTACTTTTAAATATTACTTACCGTCTTTATAGTTACCGATTACTCTCATATACGAAGTCTCATTGAATAGATTCTCATCACCTGAATATAGAATTGGATTATTTGTTAGAGGAGTATTTTCGTTTTTTTTTCTAAGTAAAACGATGTTTTATATTAATAAAAAAACGTTTTTTCGGTTCATATGAAATTTTTTAAAGAAATTTATTGACCTACTATTTTACTTGTGAAAGGTGTCTGGCACCATGAAAAATGTTTTTGATTCAAACCATCACATATATCGTAAATCAATGGTCAGTACCCTAATTTACTAGTGCGAAAAATCCATAATGTCTGTTGTTATTATAAAACTGATATGTGATTTGGTTTTCATTATAAGTTATGGTCCAGTTTTGTCAAATAATATTTATTACTGTTGTTTTAGTTATTTGTATTTGTATTTTGACAATTTATCAACGGACATGGATTTTGTTCTTTATCCCTATTAGCAATGACACGCAATGATATTGTTTGATTTCATATGCAATGGTCATATACAATGCATTATCAAGGTTAATTAACTTGAAAAAAAATTGCAATTTCATGTTAAGATTTTAAAAATTGCATTTCCAAAAATCTTAATTTTACCTCCAAATTGTTATCAAAATACTATTACAGTTTTATCACAATATTTCAAAGGGAAGTTCTGGTGGAGTAAACTCCCAGAGGGTATTCATAACTCAGTAGGCAGTACTTTTTGCTGTCAGAAAATATACTATTAGCACAATTTTCAGCCGTCTTAATTTGGAAATCTATTTAAATATAAGGTTTGCCCCCTCATACAAAGCATTCCTTAGCTGGATTAGATTAGGTTGATTATTTTTTTTATCTGTTTGGTTTATGTTTTTATCTATCAAACTTTTAGTCCCATAGTGTCACTGATGAGGAATGATTTTCCGAACTGTGTACATATGGCACAACAAAATATAGCAGGTATTTGTTATATATTCTATAATCAAATAAATCATTTGTGGCTTGTTAATGTTTAATAAATAAAATATACACACTAGGATTGCAAGTTCTTCATTAAATTTAAAACGTTCTTATTAATTGTTTCTTGTGGTTTTTTATTATTGACCATTGGTTGTAAAGTAAGTGTATTAATGCCACAAAATAAATTCTATTACAACATTCTTTCTTCTTTCTGTAGCATACGGATTTGATTTTTTTCAGCTTCAAAAATAAAATATATGTCATTAAAATTAGAAATTAGTGATCTAAATTGAGACAAATACAAGCCCCGACCAGTGTATTTAATATATTTTGCTGACCTGTTAAATGAACATCATCAATCAAACTTGTGATGAAAAGATGTTTGGTAAGCAGATTTGTATCGGTTTAACATTTTTATTTTCTATTTTAAAACTCTTCTTGTTATACGCAAGACTTCTTTAAATTGTTGTAATTTTAGAAGTATAAACATGTTTTATTGTTTGCGCTTATTTTCTAAGCTATTTAAACGGAACGATAATTAAAGAATGGGTTTTTTTCAGGATTGTTTCACTGTCTTTTACAAAAAATTACTTAGTATAAACAACATACCTGGAATATTTCCATACGATGGCTGAGGCGTTTGTGAAGCAGCGTAATATTTTGGATATCCTGTAACACCTCTTGGAAAGTATGCGGCCATATACAGGTTTTGTAGTGGATCATCATTTTTGAATATTTTTAGCATAACGTCTTCCTGTGGTCTGAAGAAAAACAAACCAAATTCAAGAATGTGACGTAAGCCTTTTAAAAGGCAAATGCTATTTCCTAAATGTCAAAGTGAAAAAGTAAAGGCCGTTAAATAACATAAAATTGACTTTTTGATTAATCAAATCTATACATGTTCAAATCACGATCCGAAAAGCAAAGTGAAAAATCTGAAAACGGACAATTTAAGGTAATCACGTGAACTTCCACCAGGGAAGTAAGTGCTTAAGGAAAATTAAGAATCTAAGGTAGATGGAACTATGGGACGTCAAATTTGTTTTGGATACAGAAACATCATATTTATTAGAAATATTGTTAAGACGGCCAAAAATCTTTATGTGCCTTCATAAGCCTAGGCCTGTAATATCTTTATGTTAAAAAATGAATTATGCAAACTAAACTTGTTGATATTTTGCTTTTCACAGAATAAATAGAGCATAAATATTTATCAAATTATTTTGACTAAAAACAAAAGTGTGTGTGTGCGTGTGTGTGTGTGTGTAACAAAAACACTTTATCATTGCAACCCTTTATAATTGTATTTGCGTACTTACGTAATTGTAAAACCGACAGATGATAAATCTACACCTAGACATACAACCCTATGTGATGATAGAATCAGATCCTTTAACGAATTACTTTTGTAAGGCGGCTTTACCGTCGTGAAGAAATATTTGTTATCCGTGTCACGAAAGGCAATGTGTATCTGTGAAAAGATCGAAAATCATGCCACAATAAAATATTTTTCCCTAAATTCTATGTCATTTTTCTTAATCTTATTGTCACAAATTGTTTTGTGAATGAGTAATTTTGGCCTTAAAATGACTATTTGTATTGGTAAAAACAGGTCCAATTAGTTTGAATTAGAAATAATTTTAAATATAATCCAAATATTTGCAATGAAAAATGAAAAAGATGTTCTACCTTGACAGCAAATCCAACGGAGAACATGGCAAATTATTAGTCAATAACAAAACAGAAAACAAGAAAAAAAACAAAACAAAAAATACAGATACATGAAGGGACCAATGATTGTGACATTCCAGAATTTTAAAGGATACTGAAGTAAATATTCACCGATGTTACTTTAGTGAAATTGGAAAGCTCGAA
Source organism: Tegillarca granosa (assembly GCA_029721355.1). Taxonomy (NCBI): domain Eukaryota; kingdom Metazoa; phylum Mollusca; class Bivalvia; order Arcoida; family Arcidae; genus Tegillarca; species Tegillarca granosa. Next base: position 30,391,221 of record CM056610.1, read on the forward strand.
TTGTAAGGCACATTCATTGTTTATTTAGAACGTAAATTGTTAATATTTTGAAGTCTAAAAAATATTTCTCACAAAGAATGTACTTAACTGAAACTAACAAAACTGCGATAACGGGCAACTAAATTTTAAGGTCATCTTAGTATCTGTATTACAGAATACAGTTGAATATTAAAAGGAATATAACTCAAACAAACAAAGTAATTACTTCTAATAGTGGCCAATTCAGTTAAAGTTCTATCAGAGAAGTGAGAATAGGCACCCCGATAGGGTAAGTACCATTTGGTTAGCTGTCTCGAACCGCCACGTGCAAAATTAGAATTCAGAATGAAAGAAACGTTGAACTATGGAACGATAAATATATCGAGGAAAAGTTTGAATACAGCGACTTCATACGTTTCAACAATATTAAAAAACTTTTAGGGCCTTGATAAGTCTAGGCCTGCATTACTTCTCTGTCAACAATTTTTTGTAGGTAGTTTGCTTAGTTGTAGAAAGTTCCAATAGTAGAAACAGATTCTACCATAATGTATGAACTGTGTATTAAATACACTGAAAGAAAAAGGAATGTTGCTGCTTAGAAACGGAAAGTTGACTCGAGAAAAATTGTAATATAGATTCAATGTAGCCACTTAATAGTGTAGTAATTGAGGTCTATTCTAAAGTTAACTTTATTTGTTCCTTATATGCTATGTATACGTAATTGCAAAAGTTCATTTTATAGTCAAAATTAATTAAACTACATAAAAATCTTTATTTTTAATTATCCTTTACTCATGTTTTAAAATCTCGACCCTCAAATAACAAAATTACTACAAAAATCGATACAACTGTAGAATTTAAGCTAGTGTCGTAAGTTTAAAGATATGATATTGGATGTACCAACACTTTGTTTGTTAATTAGGAAAAATTGTTAGGCCCGTATTACACTAAAATTATTCGTGTAATTTTGTTTAGATTTATCCCAAATATAGATAACAAACTGTCTCATCACTAATAGGTGAAAAAATACCTATTCGATGTAAAGCAGCATTTAATCTTTCCACCTAACCATTTCGTGTCAATATTTCTTATTCGATATCATTTCTAACTTTAAACCGATTGCAAATTAAAATAAAAAAAGGAATATCTTATAAACATCTATTTGGTAAATTAAAACAAATTTTCAAATTTTATATTTCATATTTAATTAACTTTAACCACAAGTAAAAATCTTAATAAAATGATTAAATGGTCAATTATGTATGATATTAATCAGGAAAAACACGTTTACAAAAGTATTTTAAGCATATTGCAAGCAAAATAAAAGCTGGTTAATATTTACCCCAACAGGACAGTCACCGATAAACGGGATGTCTATATATCCATTTCTATGTATGCTGTCTCCCTTCTGTCCTGTACTGTAGCCATAAAGTTCCCATAAGTCAAAGAATGATATCGCTGTTCCTTTATCAATTTTCATTAACTCTGAAAAAGAGCTTTACCATTTAATATATAACACAAATACCTGTTAAAGTTTGATGTGCAATAAATGCACCTTTCGGAAAATCTTTTCACATCATGTTAGGGTAAATGTAAAAAACATTGTCTTCAAAGCTTACCAGCATATTATAAATTAAATTATTAGCATATTTTATTAGCAAATTATCCGGCTCTACTGAAAAATAAATATAAGCTACAGTCGGTAGCTGAGTGGTCTAATTACATATCTAGGTACCTTTTACCGAATATGTTTTTTCACCCTCTGAAAGATTCTATTGTGGAGAAATTTTTCTGTTTGCTTGCTAAAGGTTTTTTAATTAATTAATTAATTTTTCGGGCACTCTTTTTTCTTCATCCTTGATATGAGTAAAATAATGTTGACCAGGGTCTTAAACACCCTTACTCTTCACAAAACCTTTTAATACATGTAATGATACATTTTATCTTCTAGTAAATGAAAGTACTATTATGCATTTAACAGATCTAATATTAAAACATACATTAAACTGCAATTACATTTTTTTCTAAAGAATCTTCTTTATGAAATATTTAATGATGTTAATATGTGTTATGGAATTTGTAAGATAATTTGTTATATAAATAAATATTATTTACTCACTCATGTGTTAAGGCATGTGAATTCAATAGAATAAAGCACTTAAAACAAAATCATAAATATTCCTATTACATAACATTATAATAACTTCAAATGCAAGAAACTGAAACGGAAGAACCTGTTTTTTACATAGAGGAAATATATCTAACAATTTTTAGAAACGTTTCACTTGTAAAAAAATTTTGCTTTTCCGTATATCTATAAACATTTTATCACATATTTCTCTCAATTTTTAAATGTTTGGATTATCTTTTTATCTATCAAAATGTTTGGCCCCTAGAGTCACTGATGAGGAATAAATTTCCGAAATATGCACATATTGCACATCAAAATTAAACAGGTATTTTTGTTAAATATTACATAGCTTTCCAACTGTTCGCTACTTCTGAAAATCTTAATTCATACGCCAAAAGGCATGGAAAAAAGTGAAAATATTACAATTGAATTAATCCGCTAGTTCGATCTCAATTATTATTAACTTACCTTTCCAACTGTTTCCTGCTTCTAAAAAACTAAATTTATACGCAAAAATAATTGTTAAAAGAAGAAAATAATACAACATGTTTAATAGGCATCAAAAATTTGTTTTGTAATTTCAGTCTAACAGAGATCATCTACAGTTCATATATATATATATATATATATATATATATATATATATATATATATATATATATATATATATATATATATATATATATATATATATATAGTACTGATTTAGTCTCTACTGTTGCATTACAATAGCAATGTCTCAATAGAATTGACTTCTATACATTACCTATAAATAAATTAAATACCTTCTAAATAATTAATTAAAAGTGATTTATTTACGTCTTATGACAATGATAACATAGGAAAATTTAATTCATCGGATCTTATCGTAGTCTTTTCAATCAAATACTCGAAATATTTTCCCAGATTCAGCATTATAGCAATATGTTTGAATAAAGATGTCTTTTTTAATTTATTTTATTGATATTTTGAAACTTTTAAAAACTTTTTAATTTTAAGGTTACGGTGACCGTTGCCTATTAGAAAAATATATCTTTAAGGAATGATTTCTTCAATCTTTTCATTTATTTTAAATTAAAACATTTTCTGTAATATTTGCTAATGATATATTTTAAACGGTATAGGGACTATTCATTGCTGTGTTATCACGAGCGCGCGCGCGCGTGCGTGTGTGTGTCTGGGGACCAGGGGTGATTTTTTTTAAATTTCTAATCTATAAAACCTTTAACTAATTACATTTGGATTTATTAATTATCAAATATTTGGAGTATCTTTTTATCTATTATTTTTTCGGCCCTTAATGTCACTGATGAGGAATGAATTTAAAAAATGTACACATATGACACATCACAATTAAACAGTTATTTTTGTTTAATATCATTTGATTTCTGAATTGATTTTCTAATTTTTTATAATGATTATGTCATTGAAACAAATAACACACACACACACACACACACACACACACACACACGCAGGCAAACACTAACACAATCACGGAGTGAGAAAGATTGAAAATGAGCTTACATTATTCATTTAATGTTACAGTAGTTACACATTGGAGGAAGGAAAAAAGGGATAATATTCAATTAAATCTCATTGTAAACTTTAAACAACAACAGGTACATAAATATAAATAGAATTGTATTAATGAGGGTCAAAAGGTTACACACACACACACACACACACACACAGAGAGAGAGAGAGAGAGTCTTGTTTCTTTATCACTTATTATATACTTATAAATAACTCTGAAAAGTACTTAGGAAACATTTTTAACTCTATTGATATCAACTATTTAAAGCAAAGGCAGAGAATAGACAACGATAAGATCTAAGAGATGATTGCAACAGGACAATTGTTCATTAATCAAGCTTTCATGGAAACAGCTGGATTGGATCAATATAATTCAAGAATAATAACAAGGTCTGAGAAAAAGAAAGAAAATATGTCAAATTATTATTGTGTTTAAATCTGTTTATAGCATTAATTTTTCTACTATTTTTATTATTTTTATTTTTTTTTATTTCTTATTTTGTTTCTTAAAATCATCATTATTATTTATTTATTTATTTATTTATTTATTTATTTATTTATTTATTTATTTATTTATTTATCATCAATCTACAGAAGGAATACAAAAAATTAAAATTAGTGCACTTTGCAAAAGCCAACGGATCCATATTCATTACACGATACAGATTGATAATAAAATATTTAAAGCACTTGTATGAACCTCTGAAAATAGAATTACTAATATGGATGGACACTAAGATAAATCGTCAGTGGTGTGTTAATGGTACTTCTAGAGAGCTACCGTCGTACATAATTAAAAAACGGATGGTCTACACTTGCGCAAATCTTAAACTTAAACTGTTTCTAGTAACAACATGGCTAAGTCAATGTACGGAAGCTGACACTAAGTTGAGTTAATCTTGTTTCTTTTGAGTATTTAAGACGGTCACAAAAAAAGTTTTTGTCATAGTTTAATTTCTTACTCCCAGCCATATTTATATAGTAACAATATTGCAGATATATGAGTTTGTAATTCAAATTATTTTTTAGAATTGGCTGCTGCAATTTTCTATGTAGTTGGCATTTGAAACGTCACCAATGTAAAATAAAATTCTAAACATAAAAATGTTTTTTATAGAATTAGCTTCAAAACAATATGATATAACATAACAACCAACCGGTCAATCATACTATTTCAGAAATGTTTGTTCAAAACATTATTTATTTGCATATATCGCATCGTTCTAATAGCACATCAAACTTAAACAGGTATTTTTGTTAAATATTTAATACCCCTGAGCGGGCACAGCTGCTGATATATATGTAACTTTAAAACTTGGGCTTATTCTGAAATTGAGGTAATGATGAAAAAAGCTAATCCGGGAGATTTGAACAAATTTAAAACTCAAAATGAATGCTCATAAAAAAGTACCAGTATGCGTAAGGTTAACACTACTGTACTCAATTCTGACTTGCTGATATCTGTCTAAAAAAGGAACGGTGTTTAGAAAACCATATAGGTACTTTAAAATTGCTTACCGCTATACTTGTGATCTGGTTCATTGTTGTGAAAAACACTTAGGTGTTTAAAAATTTTGCTTAAAAGTTTAAAAAAATTAAAAGTTTTGCTTAACTACTTAATGTAGAATTGTAAAGCGAATTATTTGATGATTTGTCGAGTCTGTAATAAGGCCGATATAGACAACACTTACAAACAGATTGAACTGGTTATACATGAAATATAAATGCAGATATTTACAATAGTATATTAATTTCAAAACAAGTTAGACTTTCAATTATAATGAATTATTTATCACCAATAATTACAGCTTTATGTTAATTTGTCCCTCTAGACAAGTTCAGGTACAAGTCACTGAAGTTTTACATTAAGGGTTAAACCCGTTGGGATTGGCTAGATGAGAGATTGTTTTGTCAAGCAAAGGTTATATACAAATTGTTTTGGACAACATGCCAAGCTTTTTTCGGTATGTAAACACCGCTGAATCGTTTGAAAAATCAATTGTACAATGCTGTATTCCGTATGTTGTATTTTTTAACTTTTAAAAATTAGAAAAATCTGCTTTTACGACACAACAAAGTAAATCATTTAAAACTCGTTTTTTTTTTTACCTTTTACCAGAATCATGACGTATCTTGTGCATGTAACATAAAAACATTTCCGTCTGTAAACTTTTTGATAAGCAACATTTTATTTATTTATTTATTTATTTATTTATTTATTTATTTATTTATTCATTCATTCATTTATTAGTTATTTATGTATTCATTCATTCATTTATTTATTTATTATCAGTTCATTTATTATTTATGTATGTGGTCATTTTATTTATTTGCTTATTTATTTATTTATTTATTTATTTATTTATTTATTTAGATATCATTTATACTTTAATTACATGTATCTTTTTATATACCAAGGAGTTGACCACTGAATGCTTGAAGGTATAGTGAAGTTTTTGAATAACTTTTGAGACATTCACTAAAGTAACTACGTTTTGTAATTTTAAGGTTGTGGCTTGCTTGTTATTTTTTTCGTTTTAAACCCTTTGTATGTATCATTTTTAATAGACATAACATCCGTGACAATTCTGTTCAATCACAAATCCCCTTCTGACAGTTATAGTTATCTTCGGCGTGCTTTTTCCTTTTTTATCTGAGCAGCTTTACAAGGGCTTAACGAATATACAACGATTTGTTGGCAGTATTCGTTAAAACTACATCCAAACAATGATGACAACAAAATGGCATTAATGCGGTGTGTCATTTGAGGTTGAAATGAGCAGTTGTAACACTGATAACCCATTTAAAAATGGACAAACAATATACCAAGTTAGTTTCCTGAAAACAACATTTAAATGCTTTTATTTCCTTATTACTTTGCACAGTTAAACAATACAGTTCAGTTATATCACTTCACATAATGATCTTCGTAGATTTGATGAAAAATTTAGCTTAGGGGTTAAATATTTCCTTGAAAACACATCGAAAATTAAGAACATTATACTAGATAAAATAAATATCTTGTTCCAAAACCTCTCATCTGCTCGTCTGAACTTTTAACTTTTTCGGGATGTTCAAACTAATTTAAATAAAGATGACATAATTCTCTACATTCTTCTGAGCTCTATGCTTTCTTTAAACGCAGACTTGCCCCTTGAGCTTCATAACTTTTATGTGTAAAAACTGTTCCCAAAATGTTTAAACACCATGATTATGAATAGTTTACCTGCTGTTTAATATGCACACAAACACCTGACATCTTTTTTTTTTTTTTTTTTACAATTTCCTTACCTAACTCGGCATATTATCTTAACTTATTTACTTATCTGTTTGAGTCTGAAATTTAAAGTTGTGTTTCCGATCAGAATTATTAAAAATTAAGGATTGATATCTAGAAGGTAAATTGTCTGTGAAGTAACTCCATTGCACATGTGAGTGTTGTTTATTACGGCGTACTATAATGTTTATGTCTTGGTTTACAAAATTGCTTTAACATTCTTTGCTATAGGTAGTCTAGTTGCTTAGAATTGTATACGCTTATTTGCTTTTTAAGATTCTAAGGTGACTGATTAGATTGCCATTTCTAGAGACAACATTTTATCATTATTTATTTATTTATTTATTTATTTATTTATTTATTTTGTTTATTTATTTACTTATTTATTTTTTTAATTTATTTTTTAATTTTGTTTATTCATTTATTTATTTATTTAGAGATTTATTTATTTAGAGATTTATTTATTATTTAGAGATTTATTTATTTATTTATTTATTTAGAGAAAATTTATTTATTAAGAGATTTAGAGATTTATTTATTTAAAGATTTATTTATTAACCTTTTATTTTTATTTTTAAAATTATTTGTTATTTATCAATTCACTTTCCCCATTTGTTAAAAGATCCTTTAGTTCTTTTAAATGGTTAAATGAAAAACTCAAATTGAATAATTTTATATTTTCATACAGTTGTCTTTATTCCATGCTATTTGATTATGGTATTTTTGCAGAAATTTTAAAAAACAAAGTACAACTTTTCAACAACGAAATAGTTGTAGTTTGAACTTGACATTTAGAGGCACTTTAAATCTGTTATCTTGGACTTTTCTAAAATGTTGCAATAAAGAATCGTGGCATTAAGAAAAAATACAAAGTTTTGGAAATTTTTAAATGGTGTGCTTAATTTAAACGTTTAGTAAATAGTTCACTTAGAATAATTATCAAAACTTAAGATATAAATTTGGAACTGTTGATCGATTATTCGATTTCTGTTCAAATGACGCGTTGTATTTTTGAACAGAAATATTGTTCGGTCATTTTCATTCAACCTTGCATTGCTTTTCTGATTGTCCTTATTTATTTATCCATCTGTTTGTAGTGGATATGGCTTCCACAATGTATTACGGAGGCGACAAGGCGGCAAGGGTGTGTGAAGGAGGAGTAAACTGTTTACATAACTCAGCTAATCTTATATACAAATGTCTTGGTATGTATTCAAATTAAAAAACAGAATTGGTGCTATACGAATATTATTTCTCTTATAATGAAACTTTAGCAAAAATTTCAAGAAAGTACGATACATAGCATGTCCTTAATTCCATGTATTTAACTACCAGTGCGGTAGCTCAGTTTGTAGAGTGCTTGCTCCGTAAGTGGTAGGTCATGCGTTCGAACCCTGACCGGGTCTGAACCAAGACTTGAAAGTGGGTAGTGATTGTTCTTTCACCAAGCACTCGGCATAACGAAACGAAAGTCACGGTTCTTTTGGATGGGAACATAAAAAAGAACCCTGCTGTATAATGCCATCAGCGTACAGCACAGGCAAAATTTCTGCACTATATATAGCTGGCGACGCCTCGCTTTAATTGAAATATTCTTGACTGGGACGTTAAACACCATTACTCAACTCAACTCAAACCATGTCTCTAACTGGAGTTGTGAGAGTTTATTTTCGGGTGGTCAAGAAAACTGGAGTGCCTGGAATATTCTACCTATCTATGGCAAAGGAATTCTTTTTCCCTCAGAATAGGATCAATGGGAAAGGTATTCAAATATAGGTTCTGGCACTTTATAACTAACAGAAAATCGTATAGTTGTTTTTATTTATTTATTTATTTATTCATTTATCTATTCATTCATTCATTTATTAATTATTTATTTATTTATTCATTCATTTTTAGTATTATTATTATTCTCTCTCTCTCTCTCTCTCTCTCTCTCTCTCTCTCTCTCTCTCTCTCTCTCTCTCTCTCTCTCTCTGTTGGTCTTGGTTTTTCTACACAGTACATGTAAATACGAGTTGCATATCTTTGTGTTTATTTACAGACGATTTGTTAGACAGTTATCCCTGTAAAGATGACACACAGCCGTTTGTGATAGCTGATTACGGTTGTGGTCATTGCTCCATAGGTTTACCTTTGTTTAATGCTATGATCGGTTTGTACGGAGATGCTGAAAAAAGACTTATTTAACTGTTGATACACAATATTTTTTAACGGACTAAACCTTTTGACACTCAGAAATTTAACACACAAAACATAAAAATGTAAAACAAAATTGCATTTATGTATATAGATTTTTTTCGAAAAAAGTTATCCATGCAAGTTTGAAAAAGAATTGCCAGAGCAAATTGTTCCGTTATTTGCCATCTTTACATATATGACCTTTTGATCCAATTTTGCAAAATTACTAGATTTAAGATGCTCTTTGTGTAACTAGACGCAATTCTATCTATTCTGCCTTCAAATGTCAGAAAAATGATGGTGATGGTGTATTTACACAGGGACGTCAATAATAGGCATTCTAGTAAGTCTAATTACTTAAATGTACAAAAAAGAAGAAAAAATTGCAGTTGATGGTACCAACATGAACAGACAAAAATACTCGGAAATGTAAAACGTATATATTTATCAAAAGAGTAACAAACATGTTTTTTAGTTAGTTAACTTTAAAATAGAGCAGTCATTGAATATCATATATAAATATCTTCTTTTTTTCAATTTATTTTTCGAAATTATAATTGTTTGTTTTTATGTATATTTCTAAATTAGGCGCAATATTTATTTGTTCTCTAGCTTAGTTCTTTCTGAGACGAAGTTCCTGCCTTTTCAATTTTTCTTTAAAAAATACGCTTTTTAATTCATCTTAATGAATAAAATTTATTACATCGTTACAAATGTTTTACAGAATGTAGGCCTGACTAGTCTTTTTCGGTCGTATTTGTAATTAGTTTGTATTGTGTTGTAATATTGGTATCATTGAATATTGCAAATACTTGTATTGCCATTACAATTTTTTTCTTTTTCAAAGAACAAGTGCAGGGAAAATTAGGGAGTAATAAAGAAATTGTTCTGATATTGGAGGACCAAATTGGAAATGATTTCAATGCTCTGTTTTCAGTTCTTTTCGGTGGTTAGTTTTAATCTCTCTCTCTCTCTCTCTCTCTCTCTCTCTCTCTCTCTCTCTCTCTCTCTCTCTCTCTCTGCGTGAGGAAATACAACATAAAAAAATCTGAAAACATGTTTGATGCGTCAAAAAATAGTGAACCAAATAATCTGCCTTTTCCGGTTTAATTTTATTTAGAGCTGCTCGTGCATTCCGTCTCTAAAACCTTTAAAACAGTAGTTTATACCTTAGCAAGCAATTAGACGCACCATAACCTTGCAGTTTAGAAGCAATAAATAAAACTAAAAAAGGATATTGATTGTTAATATGGATATAATATACTTTCGTATAATGAACCATAGACAACGGAATATTGCTTCACCTCGGCCCTCCGCTTCCCAAATGTGGCGTGCGTTCAGTGTCTTTGTAAGGGGAGTAGAAAATTTTTATTAATAATTAATTTGGTTATATCGAAGTTGTTTTAAGTCAGAAGAACCTGGCATGTCCAAAAAAAAAAAACCCATACCGGACCTAGGAGTTATAATTTTGTATAAATATAGTGTTACTTTTTTATTTACCGATAGATGGAAAAAATGAACAGACCCCCTTGCTTCGAGAACAAGTCACAGTTTTTGTAAATGCATCTTCTATGTATAAGAAATGTCTACCTCCAAATTATGTTAACTTCGCATTGACGTCATCGTCTATACATTTCCTGTCAAAACTGTAAGTACTATACGTCTTTAAGGAACCTCTGATCATTCACGTCAAATACCTTTGACTTTGTTCTCGGATATAAAATAAGCATTTTTAATGAGACGTCAGGACGTCCAAATGAATAATTGTTTCATGTCCACATTTGCCACGTTTTTATCATGTCAATCGTTTTTTTTTTAAAATCTGGAATCGGTCGATAATGTTGATTTTTGTTTACCAGACGTAATTACGCATGCGCTGCCAAATCATAGCAGATCGGAATTTTACAAAATGGATAAATAATGTTTGAGCTAGACAATGGAGAATAAACAAATGTTGTGGATGGTCTCTTCTTTATAACACATCTAGCAAACGGACAGATATCTTACTGAGGAACCAGTAATCACGCATTGTGCAGCTACGACACTCTATCGTCATAAACTAACATAAAGATCAATTTTGTGGGAACAAAAGCTACAATTTACCGATCGAATTTTTGTTTCATCTCAAGAAACCAAAATGAAAACAAAACGCAAGAAAATCATGAATGCATGACCCCGAGTTCCTGTATAATGTACATAACTTAATAACTATTTTTTTGAATATTGAGATTAAAAATGTGGTAGCTTTTTTTATAACAATGCCTACACATGGGCACGTAAAAAGTTTTTTCTTAAAAAAAATCAAGTAATTTGAAGTTTATCGCAATCGTGTTCTCAGTTGCGATTATCGTTGCAAATTTTTATCACAACGTTGCTCTTCTATTCTAAAATTTTATGAAAATTTACCAACTCTTCAAGAGATCTATGTCAAGCTTTTTGTCTCAAGAAATGCGGTAACTATGCGTGATTTTTAACATTTAAATGCTACAATTATTTTATGATTGAAAATATTTTTTTCAGACCCTGTTATGTCAAAAGTGGCGTGACACATTTTGACGCTGACGAGACGGAATATGAACAATTAAAAACCTGTGCTGAAAATGACTGGAAAGACTTTGTCATTAGTCGTGGAAAGGAGCTCAAATCTGGTAAATTTACTGTATATTATTTAGGTAACAAGGTTTCATTTGAAACAACGTTTTCACCAATTGCAACGCTTTTACTGGATTTGTTTATCACATCTCTCTCTCTCTCTCCTCTCTCTCTCTCTCTCTCTCTCTCTCTCTCTCTCTCTCTTATACTTTAAATAATAATTGTCACAAGCAATTTTTTAAAACTACTTATATTAAACATGCTTCTGTTCAAAAAGGGTAAAAAATTTTATTTATGTCTATTATTATTATTATTATTATTATTATTATTATTATTTCTATGGGTTTTGTATGTTTTTTTTGTGTGTGTGTGTGTGTGTGTGTGTGTGTGTGTGTGTGTGTGTGTAAACTTATTAATATTATATTCATTATTATATTTTATAAAAACTTAAAAATTTGCATATGGTATTTGTTAGAATCAGTAATGGCTAACATCTTTAACATTTACGATTAAGGAGGAAAACTTGTCATCATAACACTGACCAAGACAGAGATGGAAACGTCATAGATGAAGTAGTTGGAGGTCTTTTTACTCTGACAACAATCGCAAATCAGTTACTATCAGAAAAAATATATAACACAGGTAGGTGAGAATTTGAGAAAGTGTTTCATGCCCTAGTCAAGATTTTGCAACTCATGTCGAAGCGATAGGTATATGAAATAGTTGAGGAATCCTGAGTATCCGTAAAAACACAAAACTTTGGCAGCGTAGTTAATTCTATGTTTTGTCCACCACTGCGGTAGAGTGTTAGAGTGTTCGCTTTGTTTGTGGAAAGGTCGATGGTTCGAAACCCGGCCAAGTTTGACCAGGACTTGATAAATGTAAGTAAATGTTCTTTCGCCAAGTACTCGGTATTTAGAAATGAAAGTCACGGGTCCTTCGAATGAGACTGTAATAACCGATGTCCCTTGTCACGGCAGGCGTGGCACGTTAAAGAACCACCCTGCACATTGCCCTAAGCGCAATGCAGACGTCAAAATTTCTGCCACTTCACCTACAGTTGGTGATGTCTCGATATAAGTGAAATATTCTTGCCTGGGACGTTAAACTCCATACAATCATTTAATCTATGTTTTTTCCGACGAGGATTCCAACCTACTGGTTGAAAGGCATTGCGACACTTAGACCTCAAATGCCTCGGTAACCTTGGCAAGTTATATTTGAGTGATTAATAGTGTTTTCTTCCAAGTATGTTTGATTTAATCAGTAAAGGATGGTAGAGGAAACGTGAGTGCCGTCAAGAGAATTGACAAACTTTCCACACCGGTCTATCATAAATGGATTTTTTTAAATCTAGGCAGTGCGAAATGCAGTCCAAACAGTCAGTCATGTACTTTTATTGGTAGAAAACAAAAAATTATAAACCAAAAATTAAAATATTCGAAAGCAATTAGTTTATATAATTTTAAAGTAATATTGCCATGTTTTTTTTAAGACAGCAAATTTTTATTCTCAGATTATCCGATTTTTTTTTTGCAAATTTCGTCCCGTAGTCCACTTGTTGGTCTCCTTAACGAGAAATAGTTCTTTTTTTATTTCTATAAAATACAGGAAGAGTTTGTCTCAATAACATATACCGGGTTTTTTGGCATGTCAGAAGACGATTATAGAAAGATATTCAGCCAGAGCGATAGTGAAATACAGGAGTTAGAGCTAGATCTGGAATATTTCGAATACAACAAAACCGTTTACATACCTGGTTTATCTGAAGAAGAAAACAACAGTAAGTTTATATATTGCCATGGAAACCATTCTGAACAGTCCTTACTTTGGTTATGGAATTTCTTATTTCTTTTTAAAAAGAGTTGTGTTGTAAGTTGAGCAATGGTGTTTCATATCCAAGTCAATCTTATTTTACTTATATCAAAATGGTCAATTATGAGATGGTGGAGGGAACCAAAGTATCCGGAAGAACTCACAACTTTCGACAAGCTTTCTAATCTAGGTGGTAAAAGGCAAAGAGGTTAATCACACGATTTAGATTATTCGACCATTTCAAGTTGCAATCGGTAAAAACCTCTAGCTAAGGATATTGTGATTTCATATCAAACAATGTCTACGACAGACCACGATAGACCACGACAGACTACGACATACTACGGCAGATAACAACAGACTACGACAGACCACGAAAGACCACGACAGCGACAGACCACGACAGTCTACGAAAGATCACGACAGACTACGATACACTACGACACACTGCAACGGACTACGACACGCTACGAAGAACCACGACAGACCATAAAATACTACGACAGACTATGACAGATTACGACAGACCACGACAGACTACGACATACCACGACATTCTGCTACAGACTACGACAGACCTCGACAGTCTACGACAGACTACGACAGACTACTACAGATCAAGGCATTCTACGACAGACTACGACTGACCACGGCAGGCAATGACACATTACGACAGACACCGACAGTCTACGACAGACCACGGCATTCTACCACAGACCACGACGGACTACGACAGTCTACGATAGACCACGACAGCGACGACAGACTACTACATACTATGACATTGTAAAGTCATTGTGTTATTGTTTAGTATGTTTTGAAAGCAGCTTACAGAGCAACAACGGGATACAGACATGGCATTCAGAATTTTTGCTAACACATACATTTGGATAAAGAACATAAAAGATTTTCAAAAGAATGTGATTAAGCTGTCATAAAATTCGCGTTTCTGACCAGTTGTCATACTATAATTCTGTTAATATTTTATTCAGTCGTCATATTATAACTTTTTGAATATTTTATTCAGAAAATTCAGAAATTTATAATAAACTTTTTTAGCTATAGAATTGACCATTAATACCTCAGAGCCGAAATTTTTATAATACATTCCAGATGAAGCAAAGAAGAGACAACATGCACGTCGTGTTGCAGGATTACACAAGCTTTGGTTGTACAGTTCGATCTATCAGGGACTGTCATCAGACCGATCTGAGACGGATAAACGAAGGATAGCAGATCTGTATTTCGAAAAATTAGAGGAATATGCCTTTAACGCAACTACCCCCCCCCCGGCTGTATTACCGTATGCTGAAATTATCATTTCGAAAAACTGTAGCAAGACCTTGTTATATTTCGTTCTGATAATTTGGATTATGGCACAAATGGTACAGAATAATCTTGGTTTTACATATTTATATATATTTAAAAAAAAAAAAGTAAACAAAAAAAAAAAAAAAAAAAAAAAAAAAAAAAAAAAAAAAAAAAAAAAAAAAAAAAAAAAAAGAAAAGAAAAGAAACAAACAAGCAAGCAACTTTTCGAAGAAAGATTACAATAAAAATGTCCATGAAGAAGTAACTATTTCGATACCGACCTCTTCAGAATTTAAAGTTGATATTTCATTACTTGCTGAAGTTTATGACCATGTAGATAATTTTGTGGAAACGCCATGGGTTGTGACATGGTGCATGAAAAAATTAATAAAAAATGTTCTTACCCAACAGAGTTTTCTTAATTATCATTTATTTGTACTAAAATACAAACTGTCTGCAAATGTAAAATTGGAATTAATTACGAATCAGTAACAAATCTAAATAGCGTACCCCCTTTATCACACCCCTTTGGAATTGTTTTTCCATTTCGATGTAGATGACTGTAAACAATGTCTTGGTTAAAATACAAAATTGACTACGGGGGTGGAGGGAAATACGATGAATTTTCTGACTAACGAGAAGGCAGTCAGGAGAACGTGTAACAACCCTTTTTCTTGCCCTACAAGAAATAGCACTCTTTATGTGTATGGTCAAACAATATGCACAACCCAATATGAAGAAGTATGATAACAAAATTGTAGTTGAATTTTGTAGTTTTACATTTAATACATTTAATAAATTTAGTAAATTACATTGTTATGGGCCATGTAAAAATGTACAACCTGACACAAAGTAGAACACTAATACTTGTTGAATAGGGCAAAATGAAAACTTTACAAAATCAAAAATTATAAAAAATTAAAAGAATTATAAAATTATTAAAAAAAAACGAAATTCAGAAGTTTGGAAAATAACCTCTGAAAACAAAACTTGAATTTTGGCTGTTTGTTTTATAACAGGGTAGTACTGGTGGTTTACGCTCAAGTCAAGATTTTCGCTTTTATCGGGGTTTTTAGTTTAAAGATTATGGAAAATAACCTTATGGATTGGAGAAAACCACCGGCTTTCAGTAAGCGAACTCAGAAACGTTCTCACGCTAAAATCTATAAAGTGAGGTTTGAATTTAGTTGGTGAGAGAAGCTGTGAATCATAGCTTATACCACTCGGTCTCGATGCCTTTAATTGAAACATTCAAGTATTTCAGTATATTATCTATCTATCTATCTATCTATCTATCTATCTATCTATCTATCTATCTATTTTTCACATTTACTGACACAATACCGAAGGAAGGTCAACGTAAAACTACGTAGAAAAGAAAAGTTGTTTAAGATTTATTGCATTCATTACAACATGCTAAAGCTTACATAAAACACTAGTTATCTCCCTTTATCCGTGATAACAATTTCGGACATTGACCTGTGGGAAGTTCGTTGATAGCCAAGCTTGGTTTGATGTAGCACCAATGGCTCTCCATATATCATCATTGCTACAACTATATCCGGAATAACGCATCTTCTCCACAGCACATGATGTAAATCCGCTTTTCAATTGACTAAAACACAATAAAAAACATTAAAAGTGGATTGATTTATGCATCAGTCGAGACAAAAAACAAAAAACAAATAAAACAACAACAACAAAAAAAAAAAAAAAAAAAAAAGAAAAGAAAAAAAAAACAATCGGCAAGCGAACTGATATTTGATTTTCCTGAAATTGCATTACGTGAATAGAAAAGAGCTTAGAGATTTTGTAATTAGAAAATCTGGGCTTATACAACTCGGCCAGAATGACGCTAAAATTGTTTTATTGACCAAAACCGTTCATTTCTAAATGTTTCCATTTTCCAATTTTACGAATCATTTAAATATAGTCGGTTTGAAGATAGAAACTATTATGTAATACGGCCTGATTGGAATCCGGATTCAAGAGTTATTTTCAAAAATTATTTATTTATTTATTTATTTATTAATTTATTTATTTATTTTATTAATTTATCTATTTATTTTATTTTATTTATTTGTTTATTTATTTATTTATTTATTTATTTATTTATTTATTTATTTATTTATTTATTATCATTTTGCTATTATTATTATCATTGGCTTACATTACAGCCTAGTTTCTTACAGCACTAGACACATCTCAACATAGCTGCGATTATCTAAATTGATTTCCTTAATGATGCATTGAGCTACACTGATCTCCGCCATTTTAAACTTACCAAAATTATTGTCCACCACGTTTTACCTCTCTACTTACATGTCCGCCATGTTGTATTTCTGTTGTTCTTACCTACATGGGTCTGTGCCTTGAATTAAAGTTAGATATGGGTTACAATATGGGTTTAAGGCTGATATCTGAAGTAGAGCGGTATCGTCGTGACATGGATCAAATACTGTTCCTAACTGTGGCACAGCGGCTACAAAACAACATAGATGTTACACTAGAAATGTTTTTTTAACATGGATCAAATAATCTCCAAGTAGGGGACATTGTGGCGTCAAGGAGGAGTGTAGTAATGGCGTTTTACGCCCCAGTCAAGATCATTTCACTTACTTCGAGGCTGTCAGTTCTGAGATGGTTGAAGAAACCGGAGTGCCCGGAGAAAACCACCGACCTTCGGCAAGCGAACTTATAAACTTTCTCACACTAGTATCTGTCCCGACTGGGATTCGAACCCAGGCGGTGAGAGGCGCTGTGATCCGTAAGCGCGCGTTTTAGACCACTCAGCCACCCTGAGGCCCCCTCTTTAAGAAGGCACCATCAAAATAAAAAAATAAAGAAGAGAAACTGTTTTGTCGTTATTTGGGTCAAATATTGTACCAAGTAGGGGGTACTGTGTCCTTAAGGAGGCACTTTCAATGTACTAATATAAATTAAGCAAAACTGTTTTGTAGTTACATGGGTGAAATAATATACCTAGTAGGGGGTACTGTGGCTTCAAAAAGGCACAATGTAATAGAATGAAGACGCAAAGATGTTTTGTCGTTATTTGGATCAAATAATGTACCAAGTAGGAAAATTTGGACTTGAAGGAGGCACCATTAATGTAATAATATAAAGAAGCAAAACTGTTTCGTCGTTACATTGGTCAAATAATGTACGAAGTAAGGGTACTTTGGCTTCAAAGAGGAAACATGAATGTTCCAATAAAAAGAAGCAAACATGGTTCGTTGGGACCTGGATCAGTTTTATGGCTGCAAAATAACATTAATGTAACAATATAGTAAATATGATTGATTGATTGAACGTGATTTAACATCCCAGTCAAGAATATTTCACTTATATCGAGATGTCACAAGCTGTACGTGAAGCGACAGAAATTTTGACCTTTGCAGTTCGCAAAGGGCAATGTTCAGGGAGGGTCAACACCTGTCGTGCCATGAATCGGTTTTTAAGGTCTCATCCGAAAGACCCCTTGACTTTCATTTCTAAATGTCGAGTGTTTGGCAAAAGAACAGTCATTTTAAAATTTCAAGTCTTTGTCAGACCCGGTCGGTGTTCGAACCCTCAACACCTAACATGCAAACAAGCACTCTACCAACTGAGCTACCATAGTGGTAACAATATAAGAAAGCAATAATGTATCGATGTTACATGTATTAAATATTGTATACAGTTTGGGTACTTTGACTTCACTGTGATAACATAAGCATTACAATATAATAATCCAATAATATACCCCAATGACAAAGATCAAATCCTGAAACCAGCTGTGAGGTAATATTAATACTGATAGTTATTTTAATATAACAAGGAATTCGAAACGGAGCACCAATTTCGCATTTTATAATTTTCCCGTCTCAATTTTAGTTTGAAAGACTTTTGACACGGGCGCAAAACAATTTTTCAACGTATTCAACTTCAGAAAAAAGGATAATCATACCTACTGTGACCTGTTACTAGAATATTTGTTGTACAATACGTTTCAAATTATTTACCGTCTAATCACGAGATTGAGATGATATATATTAGACCTTAAATATCTCACTAAAATTTACACAATAGTATTGTATCCATGTTCTACAGAGGAATGAAAATAATACACATCTCATGTCCAAATTACAATTCCCCCAAAAACAAAGTAAAAACTTTAAAAAAACGGACAAATTTAGTTATACACGTGAACTTCCATAAAGGAAGTGAGGTCAGGTGTTCCGGAAGGAAAAGCACCTCCTGGCTGTCAAGCTACACCCGTGACGTGCAAATGTCAATTTGGAGAATAAAAGGAATATGGGACTATGGTATATCAGTTTATCCAGTATAAGTGTTGATACAGTGACTTATCAACACTATTGTGATGAGGGCCATAAAACTTTTTAAGGGCCTTGATTAGCCTGGGCTTGCAATATTCTTGAGTAAACAATTTTACTGTAAGCAGTTTACTTCGTTAAAGAAATTCTCCGTAGTGGGAACAAGCTCTACTATAACAAATTAACTGTGAAACATACATCCCATCGCTTTTGATTCCTTTTTTTCCCACATTTCATAGCAAATAATGTCGTTTCGGTTACTTACCATGACAGATAGAATCAACATTAAAAGCGTAGTCAAAATGTAATTTTGTAAGAGTTGTTTCAATCGTATTCACTTTACAATGGAACCCACTATCTTGTGCCACATGTTGGAGACAACGCAAAGTCAGAAAATATGCCCTGTAAAAGAATATGCACGAAATCGATGATTGAGTTTCGTACAGAGATGTGCATTCAAATTAAATTCCTAATCAGTTTTGAAAAACAAACAAACAAAAGTACAAGGTTCTAATTGAAGTTAAAATGGTCAAGCAAATTTGATTATAACATGCTCATTTCAAAGACATTGTTTTGCTACAAAAACGAGATTTCAAATTATCATCGCAAGTAATATTTGAGAAATTGTAGTCTCGTTGAAATAACGTTTTTAATATTTGTTATATGTAAATATAAAACGAGTAGCTCAGTTGGTAAAGTGCTTGCTCCGTAAGTGGGGGTCGTGGGTTCGAACCCCGACTGGGTCTGGCCCAAGACTTGGAAGTGGGTAGTGACTGTTCTTTCGCCAAGAACTTTGCATTACAAAATAACTTAAAACGATAAAGAATCCTGCTGTATAATGCCATCAGCACAACGCACAGGCAAAATTTCTGCACTTTCACCTAAAGCTGGTGAGGTCTCGATATAAGTGAAATATTCTTGACTGGGACGTTAAATACCATTACTCAAATAAAATCCCTATTAAACAGAGGGAATTAATTACGTACAAGTACTTACAAACATGTAAATTTTAAGGTCTCACTGCAAACAGGCATGTGGCGACCAAAATCTGGAAAAACTGGACGGTGTTGCTTTGTTTATATACATATTTTCTAAGGAAAGGTATTTGAAATCATTTTATTGAAGAGCTGTGACAAGATCCATCTTGAAAGTAAACCTATTAACATTGGTGCATACTTTTCATACTTATAACATAGAAGTATCAAACTTTTCAGAAAAACGGGTTGAATTGGAACCAAAAACATGGTATTAATATACTCACTTGCAGCGTGTGCTTTCTTCTACAAGGGTCGAGTTGAGTCCACCTAGAGATAAACAGGAAGCACCTGCTCCTAAAATAAACGTACTATCTGAACACCTAGGGTCACTCGGCTGGTTCTTATCCGGGTTAAAAGTCGTAAAACATTGTTGTAAATTGATCTGTGGAAAATGTTGATGAAGCCACTCAGTTGTAGCATTAGATGTAAGTGCCAGTTGTATGTCCGTATCGTCGCACGTGACTCCGTCATAATGCAAAAACTGTGAAGCGCAAAGTTTTAAAGAGGAAACGGTCCTAGGAAATTATACAAAGATAAAAGTGAATTAAGTACATAAATTCATTTGTGTTTATTTCAAAATTACTATGTAAGAATTGAAAAGAAAAAAGATCCCGCCAACTAGATAAGAAAAAAAATATGGAGTATGACATTGATTTTTACGCCCTAGTAAAATTTGCGAAAATTATTTCGGATTTGGTGAAGGAAGCCGGAATACCCGAAGACAGCCAAACACCTTCTAGATCTGCCATCGAACTGATAAACTGTTCCCGATAGGATATGTCTCGGGTAAAATTTGAACCAAAGAGGTTAGAACAACTAAATCACATCCTTTCTGATTATTAGGTCATGATAAAGTCTTTGATTGACACAAAGTGTCTTTCATTTCTAGAAAATATTTTTTTCTAGAAATGTTGTTGAAGTGGTACGGTATAAATAAGGGACTAAATAAAGTAAAGTTTGAAAATTATCTAAACACAACGGTATCGTAAACTGCTGGCAAGCAGAAACAGTTTAAGCATGTACGTATTCACACGGTATGGTGATCTACAACTCGTTGTAAATGGACAACCATGATAAACCAATGCTTATGTTTTGTGTTTTGTCTTGCAGTTGTTCATGTTTATTTAAATTGTGACAGAGAAAACTGCTGCCATCCTCAAATGAAAGTTAGTAAAGAACTTAAAACACTCGAGCACCGACTTGCTTAGTTAAGCAACGATAAAACATTAATATCTTATTTTCAGTTGCCTAATCTGTTGCAGAGAACACTGTTTCGTCTTTCAAAACATACATATATCTCATGTATCTTTCTTGTTTCAGTAAAATCTTTAGCTAAACATTAAGAAAAAAGAAGAATCTTTACATCGACACTAGATATAGCTTTTGTAATCAAGGACAAGAAATCTCGGACGCGGTTTACCGACTCATGAATATTTATGATATCTATACCACACAAATGACAATGCAAGATTCTTTTCCAACATTTATGAAAAGTTAGAACATGAACTTTCAACGAGATGGATTGCGCCTGGTAATGTTGTTAATTTAATTTATTGCGTCTGGTAAAATTGTTACTTTCATTGCAAAATGACGCCATGAATTACACCCATGTAAGACGAATTAATGTAAACATCCGTTGTTTTTAATTGGAAAGTCTACTCCATGTTAGGTCATTGAAATAAAAAAGAAAATTAAACAAAACTTATATGCTATTTGTTTGCCAGCGAATTGTTTTAATATAAAAAGTCAGATCTTGAACTTTTTTAGATTTGATACCATCTCCTTTAAGAAGGAAATTTTCCTAATCGCGAAACTGCCGTAAGAACATGGGAATATGCTGTAATTTAATGACTGACTAAAAGTATTGACAGAAAGAATTAAAAAGGAGGAAAATCTTGTAATAGTAAAAACAAAAATTTCTTGTATTACATACGAGCAAATATATGCTGAACTGGCTCCTGAATACACTCCTAATATGCTCCGCCCACACGCAATAGAGATGAACAAACCAAGTCTGTCCATATCATCACAAATGTTGTCACCAGATGATATATTGGTAACTGAAATGTATAAAAGGCATTCCAAAATGTTATGCATAAAAAAGAGACATGGAGGTCTAAGTTTTAGAAGATGTTTGTACATTTTCGTTTTCTTTGTCCGATCAGTTGTACACTATATTTTACAAATAATCATAATGCTTAGAAAAGATTCTTTGATAATACCAAGATTACAAAATATAATCAGCAATCAGCATCGTTAAAGATCACAAAAGCAAATATATATAAGTTGGAACTTTGGATTCAACAATTTTCAAATGTTTAGCTTATTTTTTTATCTATCAATATTTTTGGCCCCTTGTGTCACCGATGAGGAATAAATTTCCGTATGGCAAATATGGTAAATCAAAATTAACACAGGTGTTTTTGTTAAACATTCACATGGTTCATAAGTATCTAGTACTGAATGAAACCGTCATTAGAAAACACCATATATATATATATATATATATATTGTCGTATTAGTGGTTGTAAGTTTTTCATACATTACTGGTATGTAAAATGTAAGCAGTTTATTTTGTTTTTGTATTTCTTAGTGACGTGATGTGTTTCTGATTAGAGATTGCATCCTTGCTATACGTCATTCAATTCTGTGTTATGACAAATGTTGTAGACCGGAAACTTACCGTTACACTGCTGGAAGTCAAGTGGTTTGAGATAATCAGCATATTTCTGACTGTAACCTATAAGAGTAGCATGTAACGAGTCCATGTTACACGTGGCTCCTGTTTTGATTACCTCATTCCTCACACACCTTAAAGCTTCATTATACATTCTGTACATAAAAGAAAAACATTATTTTAACACGTCAATTTGTAGTTGAAAAAGACATAAAACAAATAAAGTTGTCTATTGAGTTTTTTATCTGTTTTATATTGTTCCTCCATTTTGTGTAACATCAAGGTGTGTCGCATGTTATTTTTAATTTGTAAATAAACTTATTTTAATGACTTTTTTCACAGAACCACATCAATATCATTTAAGATAAACGTCAAGATAAAAAAAAAGTTTTATGGCCGTCATCACAATATTGTTGATAATGTTGCCGATAAGTATGATATACATCCAGACTTATACTGGATATATTTGATATGTTTGACTTACCATAGTTCCTTATTCCTTTCATTCTCAAAATTGACTTAATATGTGACGTGTGTAGCTAGCTAAACAGAAGGTGTTTACCCTACCGGAGCACCCTGCCTCACTTCCTTGATGGAGGTTCACATGAATAATTAAATTTGCCAGTTTTAAAAGTTTTTCCTTTTTTTTTTTTTTTTTTTTTTTTTTTTTTTTTTTTTTTTTTCGGGAGGGACTGGTATGTTTGTGTTTTGGGGATTGTGATTTGGACAAGTACTGGTATGTTTGTGTTTTGGGGATTGTGATTTGGACATGGACTGGTATGTTTGTGATTTTTATGCAATAGCATGAAACACTAAATTATTTTAAAGTAATGATTATACAAATAGTGCTTAACTGATAAGAACCAATAATAGGCCATTTGTTTGAAGTGGGTAATCAAGGGACCTTTCAATGGAATTCGCCAGCGTACCACGTGACCAATACCTCTTAACGTTTGTGCGGCATGAAATGGATAACGTTTACGTCAAATATTCCCTAAAAAAACATCACTATTACGGGAAAACGTCAATTAATGCGATTTTATTGCCAATAGAAATAATTGTCCCGCACAAACGCTATGAGGTATCACGTGCAGCTCTGGGGAATTCCATTGTATTATTACCTCAACACAGATTTTTTCCCGACATTGTCGAAAATTTTATTATCAGTGTTCCGAATATGTGTTTCTCTATTCTTGTTTGATTCTTTGAGCATTTTTCTGTATTGTTTTGTTTTCTGGCTGCGTTTTTGGTTGCCATGTTAATGTTTTCATTTGCAACCTGCTTTCTTCTGACTGTACTTGGCAACGCCAAACGTAACCATGATGAATTCACAACGTTTAAAATTAAAACACCTTAACTATTTGTGTGTGTGTGTGTGTGTGTGTGTGTGTGTGTGTGTGTGTGCTAAATAAGGAAGCTGTTAAGACTTGAGTTATTTACTTACAGACATATATCTTCTCGTGAGTTTATAGATACATTTAGAGCACCTAAAACTGATATACAGTTTACAGAATTCCCGGTTAGGGCTAAAATACTAGTACAGGAATCAGTAGCCATTTGTCTGCGATCTAAAAGCAAGGTTAAATGGTTTCATTTACACCAATTTTGCCACGGAGCATAAATGTTTAACATATTTAAAGTATGTGTTGCATTGAATTTGAAAACATTGGTGCTACAAAAGTAAAATCAAATAATTTTGTCCAGTTTGGCAATTTGGCAAATACAGACAAGTAATAAATTGTCAAGTAGTTTATTTAATTTTGTCAGGATAAAAACATTTGGGACAACATTTGTAAATGGTATCGAGGTGAGATCGTACCTAATTTAGGCCTCCCGAGTTTCGACATGTACAAAGCAAACACGCTCATATTGTTAATACTTCTGTTTTGGAAACGCTTCTTAAAAACTTCGCACTTTTTGAAAAGTTTTTTTATCATTTTAACATAATTCTAGCTTTTATTTAAGGATTGGTTTTCAATTTTTGCAAAGTTATTGAAGTATAACACGACAATGACGGATAACAAATTGTATAAAACCGTGTAGCGTAACGAATAACTTTGCAAAAATTGAAAACTAATCCTTATAATTACAAACGTTGTCTCTTATTAAAATGTTTGATGTTGTGTACAGTGGCGCATTGATACAATGTGACATTGATGTCGAAAAGGACATCATCGGATGACACATCTATTGCTTTAAGGAATAGCGAAGCATCTAACAAAAAAATGTCGAATTTGTTCGCCGTAAGCAGCTATGCTAGCCAGCAGTGGGTTGCAAACGGATTTTGTTGTTCAGCAAATTTAAGGTTATTCATTATATTTTACTAGTTGCATATTATCATCATTAACTATTTTTACATATTATTGTGAAATACGGATAATATTTGTTCAGATCTTTCATTGTTTAATCATTTCAAGTCTTTTTAAAATGCCGCGAGTGTTCACCTGGTTTGCTGTTTTTGTGTCGCCATTGTAAACATAACAGCGGAAAACACCGAAAGTAGTTCTACAAAAGTGCAACGTTATACGAAACTAAATTTTCAAAAATGACGTCATACAGAATACATTGACCAATGAAACCAATATAAAATCGGATATCACGCGCAGTTTGTAATTATACTTAGCTTTGATTCAGGATATTTAGGTGTGGATATAGCTTTTAATTCAGATTTGCATGAAAAGTTGGTAGTAAAAAAAATTGCAACTATTATTACATGTAACAATATTGAAGTTTGGTACATTAGTATATAAGTGTACTTAAATTGTTTGTTATAAGTCAGATGATGTGGTAAGCATTACTTACTTTCACTCGATGATACCATTCCAATCTTTAAAACACAAAATTGCAAAATTATTATTATTGTTTTATAATGATGATGAAGATGGTGATGATGATGATTATTATAATTATCATTATTTTACACTTTGTGCATGTTATGTAAATTTCTAGCGACGTGAATACTCAAACAAAGCAATATAGAGAAAAAAACATAAATTCAATGGTTTAATAACTGTTTGTAAAATTTAAAACAAAATCAAAAAGTAATAACAGAAATTAAACATATTGATCATGTTTCAAAAAATAACAATAAGTGTTTTGAGAGAGAGAGAGAGAGAGAGAGAGAGAGAGAGAGAGAGAGAGAGAGAGAGAGAGAGAAAGAACTTTTGCCTCTCAAAAATTTTGCTAACTCTTTCATTGTCGTAGTATGTTGAAAATCCAATATATGTTATTCATTAGTCTACTCCAACTTCTCTTTACGTTAAATCCTGACTGATTAATTAGTATCAATAAATCGAGGTTTTACTGAAAGTTTTCTAAATTTCCAAAATGTGAACATATGGCACATCAGATTTAAACAGGTATTTTTGTTGAAAATTAACTACCCTGTGCGGATACCGCTGGTGGTGGAGTAAAACTCCCCGAGGGTATCCATGACTCAGTATTCATTACTTATGTTGTCAGGAAATGTACCATGTAGCAAAATGTTTAGCTTTTTAAATTTTTTGAAATTTAATTCTTATACAAAACATTTCTTAGCTGGAATTGGATTAATATATTTTTGGAACTTTGGATCCATTCTTTTTTAAACAATTTTATGCCCTTAGCGTCACTGATGAGGAATGAATTTCCGAAATGTGCACATATGGCATATCAAAACTAAACAGGTATTTGTGTTAAATATTCACATATATCTATACAAAAATTAACACTTACAGTAAAAGCAACAAAACAGGTTAACAAAATCCATGTATTCGCTGTATGCGCCATCTTTGTTGTCTTTATGGCTACTTGGGTCAGTTACCTATGATCATAAATTCTGATTTGTGCACCTGTTTATGGGAATTGATAACAGCTGAATTTGCCTACGTGATTAATCATTTGTACTCAAAATATAGGTATACAATGTCCTTATTATAACAAATGTTTAATTTGATGTGCCATATGTGCATAGACAGTAGTTCCTAATCAGTAACACTATGAGCCGAAGAAACATATTAAAAACATAAGCCAAAAATTGAAATGTAATGGATAAAAAGTTCCAAAATGAATCCACATCCAGCTAAGGAATTCTATGCATGAGGGAACAAACTTTAGTAATAAACATAGTTCAAAAATTGAGACGACTGAAAAGTTTGCTTTAAAGTACAATTTCTGTCAGCACAAAGTACTGCCTAATGAGTTAAGGATACCCTCCCGGAGTTTTACTTCACCAGTAGCCCTTCTGTCATTCCTCATCAGTGGCACTAGGGACCGAAAAAGTTAAAAGGTACAAAATAAGCCAAACAGTTGACAATAATTGAATCAATAGATAACAAAATAGAACTTAAAATTTCAATAAGAAGGTGTTTATTCAGCTAAATACATCTTAAAAGTAACTTCATTATCTTCAAATATCACTGATAAGGTAACAACGTTAAGAAGTATACTTTTATTTTGTTTAGTGTTTAAATCAACATCTCATACATTCAAATAATCAATAATGCTGACAAAACGTTTGTTATCATATACCATTTTGGTTCTGCAGTACAACTACAATGCTACAATAACTTTAACGTCAGTCGAGAGTAACCATTATATGCTAGTAGTTATCCTTTCTTTTTAATAACATATCTTTTGAAATTGAAAAGGTGAGTAGAATTGAAAGTATCCATTCTTGTTTTATAAGAAATGTTTTTCGAAAAATAGCTAAAAGTTTTCGCAATCATGACACAATTCGAGAACAACTAGCTTTTAACTTAAAATGCGGATTAGATGTATATTGGTGATTATACTTTCGTAAATTGAGTTTTTCTGGCTTCGCATTAGCGTACGCAGAACCAATTAAAAGTTTATTTACTTTGGACAGTATTATCACCAATATACATCCGGAGATTGAAAAGTTAGCTATCCCTAATCTAATTTGAGGTTCATTTTTCTCCTTATGGCATTTATTGGATGCAAAACATTTTCTGGAAATTAGAAGTTCATAAAATAAAATTAGGTTCTTCCCAGTCCGCTACACAACCTTGTACCAAAAATTGAAATGCAAAAACTGAGTGAAAATTCATAGTCTAGTAAATCTACAGTTTGACCTCAAACTAATTGCAACAGAACAAATTTTGTTACAAAATGCTCTCAAATACATGAAATGTTTATAATAAAAAGTCTACCAAAATCCGACAAGGGGAAACAAGTTTTTGAGAAGTTTTAATTTCTTATGGAGATTTCTTTAGACAAGGAAGTTTTAGTCCAATTATCATATGTTTTTGCTATTTTAACAAAACGTAAAGCAAAGACCCTGGAATTAATTAATTATAATTGATTCCATATGTATATTTAACATTTCTGATTTCATTTAAATTGAAATCATTGGCCTATTTTCATTCAGTTGCATTTTATTTTAAGTCTTTCACAATCTAATGTTTCTGTAGTGATAAGGAATTAATAACATAATACTCAAAGTAATGTAGTAGAAGTATAGACAAGTTATGTTTTTAAGCTGAGATATACTTATTTTATCATTTTTGTGTATAACAAAACATATTTGAGGTGAATAAATCTTTTTTCCATCTCATCAACATGCCCTTAATCAGCGTTTTGCATAAATTCTTTCAACAAAATTTTTTAATAATTTTACATTCCATTTATATATTTCATTCTAAATTGTCTTACATTATCTATTTAAAGTCTATATATAAATTTCCATCTTATTTCTAAGTTGTTTTCATATAATATCAGAGAAAACTTGAAGCTTTTGAAAATTTTTGTATAAAATTTAGGATCACAATACTGAGTTATCTCCCTTTTCTATAGAAAATGCTGTTGGTTACTTCAATGGCAAAAAAACCCCAAATTCCACTGGATTGAAATTGGTATATTTTTTATGGTGAATAAAAACGCAATTTCTAAAAACAATCACATAAAATATTTTCTGTTGCAATTACTTTGAGGTTTGACCCAATTTTTTCATAGATTGACTAGACTATTATTCCAAGGAATCCGCAGTGAAAGTTCACTTTATATTTTATTTTAAAGATTTTTTGTTGTATGGAAAATAAAAAAAATAATTGTTTAAATGACCTTGTGGCACTTTTCAGTTTTGATGTAGCTGTCCAATAAACATGCTCAGTTTGGTGGTCTTTCATAACAATAGTAAACATTAACGTGGGGATTTAAACTGATTGTTTAACCAGATATAAGGTTGATGCATCTTGGTGTTGTAATTAATTTCATAATGTGACAAGAAATAACATGGAACTGGAGTTTACGTAGTGGTAGAACCGGTACTAGGTCTACCATGTGGGTTACAATTATTTATGCTGTTCACCATTCATTATAACAGTACGCGTCATTAGGATTATAAAAACTGCATTCGCTAAATTACAAGTATCTTGGTATATTGCATCAACTTGTATTCTTTTTTATTAAACATCAGCGTGACTTTTTAATGATATCTACGAAGGAAAACTTATACACTTTCATTCCCCATTTCATCATTTATTTTTGTATTTATTTCCACTATTGGCAAGGATCTGATCTTGGTCACTCTCTTTCTAAATAAGGAAATCTTTCCGTTTCAGAACGATTTGTGTCGTCGTCTGCTGCAAATGAGACCGGTGTCTACTTCTTATTTAAAGCTGTCTTCTAGTTCTTGTAATAGATGTTTCTAAAAAAATATCCAATAACGCAACTATTTGTGTCTCTATCTTCGTGAAATTTTCCATGCTGATGGATCATTCAATACACAATTCTATTTTGAAAAGTTTGGCTAATGTCTAATCCAAAACGCTTTTACAAACTAATTAAATTAGAATTGTAAATATGAGTTGTTATTCAAGTTGTTGCAGAGACTTACATGGGATAGGCAACTTTCAAGCTGTTTTCTACTCTTTTTATGTATTCTTGTAAATGCATCGAAAGTAACGATAATTAAATTGACTATGAGCAGTGAAAATGCGTCGAAAGTAACGGCAATTAAATTGAATATGAGCAGTGAAAAAAAAACAACTTTTATATAATGATATCCAAATTCAAGTAAATGTGAAATCAGGGGTGAAGTAATCTGTGTTATAAGAATGCTCCCCGAAATGAAATATGCATATCAAAAATGTACATTTCTTCACATCATCGATGAAAAAAGGATGAGATGTTCAAAACAGAATAACAAAAAATCGTGTCTAATTAGATATCTATTAGACACCATACACAATAAAAAAGTATTAGAATTTACTCATATATCCCAAAAACTTAAAACTATAAACATGTTACATGTTTTCAGAAAAATATGAAATGAAATAACAAGTGTGACATTTATACACGTGTATATTTAAATTTGCCAGTTTGAATTCAAAGATTTTACTTTATTTTTAGGGATTAAGATTTGGACATGAACTGATATGTTTGTGTTTTAATATTATTAAAAGCAATAGTTTGGAAACAAATTCCAGTTCGTATTATTTATTTATTTATTTATTTATTAACTTATTTAAATAACAACTATTTAGACATTTACTTTTACCGCTTCTTTATATAATAATCTTATGAATTGGTTAGCTTCTTTCTAGGAATTAGATACCTGAAATAGAATATCAAATAGTAATATAACTGAAACATTTTGGCGTGTGTGTGTGTGTGTGTATGTGTGTGTTTAAATATATATTTATATATGTTTAACGGGTACTCGGTTCAAACGAAAGCAATCTTAAACTGTTTTAAAATAATTGTTGTAGATATGGTTCTTAAAATAGAGAGTACAGAAAGTAAACAAAATACATGTAGCTTATAACTTCTGCTTTGCTAAAAGAAGTTTATTTGCTTACTATTTACTGAGTTCTAATCAATTGCAAGCTACGAGATACCACCTAACGTTGAAAATTAACGTTTAAATTGAAACCAAACAGCAGTTCTACATAAAACAAAAAAAAAAACTCTCGATTATAATATCTTCAAAAGAAGCTAGACTTTATTATAACGTACCACGTGATAATTAAAACGGAATCCACGCCCCTCTTCTTCGCTGTCGCTCACAAACTTAACTTTAGTCACTGGTGAGTAAGATTCCATCATACCCCTTGTTTGAATTGGAGAACATATTTTACCAAAACCAGTTATTTCCACAAAATCTTTCAAGCATCCCTCAGATATTTCTAAATCGATATTCTCAAAATCAAGTGTAAGATGGTTTCCTGGTGGTGTAATAAGGCTCCACGCACATTCGGTGTCTGGTGTATACATGGTGCTTGAATGCGGGAAGTATATGGTGCCACCAGTTGTAACAGTTATATTTCTTTCGCAGGCTGAAAAAATTCAAATATATCCTTACGTCTTGTTAGGAAAAACAGTTCATTGGCGATTTCTCGAAATTTAAACTACTAAATAAAAAATGAAGCATGAAAACAAATATTAGGCATTTAAAGACATCATTGAAATTATTTTGTGGTATCCATCATTGTCTTCATGAAAGAATTTTACAAACTATTCTTAGAAATGCAGAACATTGTGTTTTTTTTGTATATAATTAACTTGATAATGGAGATAGTTGAGCATCATAATACGCATCCTTGAATTGATTACTGTAGAATGTTTCAATACAGTCAATGTTTAACACGTTAAAATATTCCGAACCGAATAACATTCTGCGAAAATTGTTCTAATATGTTACCAAGTTCACCATTTCCGGTTTAATGTATGAGCATCGCCATAGTCATTATGTAAAATTCTCAAGGAGCTTACATTATCTTTCTACTGAAATATTATATGGTCAGCGAGGATACACATAAAGTAATTTATTAAGAAATAAAATACATCCAAGTTATTATATTTGCCTTGAAAAATTTCAAACAACTGTTACAAACACAAATGCACCGATGCTAGACGACTTACTTATACCCCCGCCTCAAAGAGGGGGTATATAGTGATCCTGATGTCTGTCCGTCATTCCGTCGGCTGAAATATGTGGTTTCCGGATGATAACTCAAAAAGTCTTCAACCAAATAAATTCATATTTATATGCAGAGCTAATGGTTAAAAAATGAATGTTTCTTTCGATTTTTGTAAATTTCCCATTTATCGTTCAAGAGTTATGCCCCTTTTTCTGTTATTTTGAAGTTTTACCCATTTTCGGATGATAACTCCAGAACCAGTGTGTCAATCGATGAAAAGTTTATGGTCATGAAAAAAAGGTTCTTTTCGATTTCGGAAGATTTCTCATTTATCGTTCAAGAGTTATGACCCTTTTTCAGTTATTTTGAAGTTTTACACATCTCCGGACGATAACTCTTGAACCAGTCTGCCATTTGATTTCATATTGATATAGAAAGTTTATGGATATGAAAGGAATGTTTCTTACAATTTTTGAAGATTCCCCGTTTATAGATCTGGAGTTATTCCCTTTTTCTGTTTTGGATCACCAGTCTTATTCAGAATTTCTATTGGAGGATTTTTACAGTGAATAAAGGTTCTTATATTATAGGTTTAGTAGACAAATTTCGATGAACGACATTTAAGAAATCGCATTGTTCACATAGACTCTCATCATAAGACTTATTCTAGCAAATTACGAATATCTTTGGAGACATTAATAAAATTGAAAGACTTGGTACTGAACAACTATCTTTTCTTTATATACCTGCTCTTGCAAGATATGATACCCCTACTCCTTCTTCATCGCTTGCAACAGGAGCGATTTCTATTTCGTATAGCCTTCCGAAATTTATATTTGTTGGAATCGTCCAAGAAGTGACATCTGACGATAACTGGATAGCGATCTCTACTTCCTCCGGAACAATTCTGTATTTAAGACTGTAGTGAAAATCTTTGGTGTGATTTTCTGGTGGATTCCAGGACATGTGTATCAATCCAGGGTATGAAACAATGTTCGTATCTTTAGGTTTTGTATCTGAAAAACCAAACCTGAATTATAAGACATATACAGATACTAGCTTCATTTTTAGCTTATCCTTAAGCATTACAGAGATAAAAGTGTTTCGATTAGGACAAATGTGAAATTGTTTTGATTAAATTTTGTTGGGCTAATGATAAATATGGGAAAAGAGAACTATTATATCCTGTTCCATTTTCGTTTTAAATTTTTTCCTATTTATTTATTTATTCATTGATTTATTTATTTTATCTATTTATTTATTATAGTATTAGTTTAAATACTCGGTCAACTTTAATTTTAAATTTGTATATAGTATTGCAATATCGTATCCTCATCAAGAATAGAAGTTTCATTTGTGTTTCGATTTGAGTGTCTAAATGAAGTTGACGAGTAACAAACATGGTAAAAGGTTCTTTTGGTAAAAATATATTTGTTTCTATCATCAATGGTATATGTAATGTAATCAGAGACATCTGAATGAAAAAACTGTATCTATTATATTCCTTACTTACCATCAACACTTACTGATAGCTTGAATCCTCCAGGTTTGTTTCCAGATCCTGCTTGTGATATAAATACAATTTTTGCAGAACTTCCTTTTGTGTAAATAAAATCTTTTGTTGGTTTCTTTTTGCAAAAAGTTTCGTTGTTTATCAAAATGAAGTCTGTATCACAATTTTCAGAACCAATCAAATTTAAAAATTCAAAATTCACCTTTAACCTTTGACCTGCTGGCGCTTTTATTGTCCACTGACAAGCTGTTTCTGGTTCATAATAATACTGAGAAAAATATGGCGATTGAATCATGTCGTATACTCCGTTCTCGGGCAGAGTCACGTCATTTCCACATGCTGAATTAAAACAAATAAGAGATTAATGTTAATTCCGCTACAGTAATAGTTATTAAAATTAATCATTGCATTTAACAACAAATAACTATTTATTATGTATTTTAATACCATAGCATAAACAAAATATCATAAGTATTATTCCTTCCTAAGACAAGGGATCGTGGTTGCTAGGCTGTCTAAAGCGAGTGCAAACGATTGACTTCCTGGGTTCGAATCATCACTTGGACGTAAAAATCATCACTCAACTAGACTTACTAAGATGCAGCAAACAATGGTTCTTAGTAAAAAAAAAAAAAAACACTAGTAAATCTGGAATAACTGATTGTGCAAAGGAATGACTTTAAATCCGACGGTTTGTAAATAGCTTAGGTTAATGTTTACAGATCATTTCCTTTCGACAAGATAAAATAACTAAGTCATACACACTAAAAATACCAAATTTAAAATTTACAATCTTCAGAAGGCATAAGGATACAAAAGAAGCTACGAGGGTTGACTTTGATTTACTTCAAGGAATACCGGGACCCTGTTCCACTAATTTTATTCTAGTTAATCATTATTTATCCCATTATTTAAACGTCTGACCATCACGGTAATGATGGTTTTACTAAGAAGTAACAATTTAAATAGAAAAACACACGAAAACTATTTTTCATTGCAAATATAAGGGTATCTGTTACAAAATGCTAAATACCAAAATATAAATATAAAGTATTTGGTTTTTTTATAACATAATTTCATTCAAGGTACATTCCATCCATGTTTCTAGATCTGTTTCCACGGCTTCATCAACTACGCATTTACTAAATTGCTTGAAATTGCATGTAATTTTTGTGTTTATTCCTTACCTGAGTAAGTGGTTAAAACCGGAGACACAGGTCCTATACCATATATGGTCTTTGTTGCTATTGACAACTGGTATTTGTGACCCGGATGTGTCTGTGTTGAGATGTAATGTGTTAATTTGTTTGGGTGGATGAGAATCTGGTGACCTTGATGTGATGCTCCTTCAAAATACGTCAGTACGTATGCCTAAAATATTTTATAAAAGAAATAAAAAAAAGTCGAAAAGGTAATGATTTTGTAGGCTCTGAAAACATTCTTTTAAAAAGTAAAAAAGGAGTTCTGTATAGCATTTCCTTTCCACACACACACACACACACACACACACACACACTGTTAATTAGATAGATAATATCTTTCCGTATGTAAAACGTTTCACGTGCCGTCAACGACCTTGACATCAAGTTGATCAGTATTATACAATCAAAATTAAAAAATGACTCTTTGAACCTAGACAAATATATAAATGATAAATCGATAAACACTTAACGAACTAGTGAAAGCATGAACAATTATCCACAAAGATACTTACAACTATAGGCAGATGGGTACATGGTCTGTCCCAATAAACCCGTAACGAACCAGGAAATACTGCAACATTAAAATTCGGTGGTGCTTCAACTATACCGTAAGGTACTGAAATAAATAGAATCGATCATATAGCAATTTGCAAAGCAAAGAACATCATAATATAACTAATTAAATGAACAAAACAAAAAAGATCAACAAATACTGAGACAAGTTCCAAACTTTATGTCTAGATGGACATGGATTATTTGACAAAATGTTATAGTGTAAAGTATTTTCGGGACCCTTCAATGTTCCTTTAATTCTCAAATTGGTTTTTGCACGTGACAGGTATGGCTAGCTAGACAGTAGGTACTTATCTTCAATAGTACTAGACACACTTTCCTGGTGGAAGTCCACGTATTAACCTGAATTATAATTAGCTATTTTTTAAAGTTTTGATTTTTTAATTGTGATTTGGACATTGACTGGTTTTTTTGTGTTTGATTTGAACATTATTTCTTTTAATCTTACAGTCTGTTGATTCTGAACACTTCAAAGTAGTTGTCTGTAAGGTTGTTGAAGATGTGGGTTGTTTTGTTGATGACGTCCTGGTCGTCTGCTCTTTCTGTGTTGTTCTGGACGTTGCAGTAGACAAAACTGTTGAAATCGATAATGTAGATGGCGTTACTGGTTTTGTATTAGGTGTAGTCTTATCTGTACTCAGTCGCGTAGTTGACATTTGTGTTGATGGTTTTGAATGTTGTATTGAAGGCGTGAGAATTTCCGGTGTAGTCGATGGAGTCAATGTTGTCGACGTTGTTGAATGTGTGGTTAACGGTTTTAAAGTTGTTTCTGAATACGCCATCCATTCTGGCATCGGGGGATCACCTAAATGCAAAGACGGAGAAAACGCATGAAATGCCGTATAAAAAACATTCGAATTCGTGAACTTTGATACTAATATTTTTCAATGTCAGCAACCATGAAGCCATGAAATATGATGTAGGTTAATCATTTTTTCGCAAGAAAACGTCATCAAAATTTAAAATATTTTACAGGATTCGAGAATAAATATAATTTTATTTTGTTTATTTATTAATTAAATTATTTTTTTTATACATTATTATTATTATTATCTTTAAACTAGATTTAAGGCTTGACTACAAAATTTGTCTTGTATAATATAATATAAATAAAAATGTTTGTGAAAGCTTTTCTTCATATAACCTTGCGGGATGTGAAGCGCATACGATACAAATCGTTTATTTCTTTAAAGACTGAAAACTTGTTGCTGTCAATTCATAAATGTATATAATATTAGTAAAACTTAATTAAAAGTTAGGATCATTTAGTCTACATCTTTACATGTGCAGGTCTTTTAACCGATTACCTGAACTTTATGCATTAGATGTTCATTTTTGGGGTATGAGTAATTTTTTTTATTTCTCTTTCATATATATACCTTTGACACATCCATACATATAATTAAGCTTCCAAATATCCAATTTACTGAAGCCATTTCTCTGTCCCATTAACCCGTGTGGATCATATCTCGGTGTCAAAACTGGGTTACCGTTCTTAGAGAAGGTTTTGGCGCCATAATGCATAATACTACCATAGTCATATGTTGTCCCGAGTAAACTTAATATAGTCGGGCTTTGTTTGGCGAAGTCATCTTGTTTACCTGAAAACACATTTATTACATTAAATAATAAAAACATTTCTGGTTATTCATTTATTTATTTATTTATTTGTTTGTTTGTTTTATTATCAGTATAAGTAACTTATTACTTATGACGATATTTATAGATTTAATGTTGACTTGTGCAATATTTATGACTGTGATTTGTGTGTGTGCTTTTTTTCGGTTTGAGCTATCGATTTACGAAGTTAGAATCGGAACAAAAACAAAAGTCATAACTATTTTCCGAAATCTAAAAATCTTATTATTTTTCAAAAAACATAAATGCGTTAAACTGTGACCAATACGTGATTACAGAGAAATACAGTGTCTAAGAAACGCGACGTGAAAAATCGCGATGACGTAACCACACAATGATATCATTCACGTCTCTTGTTTTTACACGTTTTCAAACGGAAGTAGACCTTTTACAAAGGAAACCATTTGTACACCCACGGCAGTAAAAAAATCCGCATATGCAATGACTCTAATGTTTTAGAAGAAAGTATTTTAAAGGTTTTTTTTTCTCTGGATTTGTAGATATAACATAAGTTAATTAACAAAGACGCACCTGTCTTTTTTTTATTCCCTGGTATGTTATGATTCAATTTTAAAGGAAAATGATTATAGAATCGATATTATCATTAAAATTTAAGTCAAACGTACCATCTTGAACATTTTCCCAGTTCACTTGTACATATTTATCTCTATCAAAGCGACTCTGTTCGTGAAAAAATCCAGCTGCATGATTTAATTCGTGTATTATAACACCTTTATAGAAACAATTATCACCCAACACCAGGACTTGTTCTCCTCCATCACGTCCTATTGACGAATGACATCTACAAACCAGAGTTTATTTAGAAAAAATGTAAAGTTGAAATTATTTCATAAAAAATGTTTGATTTTAAAGAACATACTTAAAGTTGCATCTATGTTATCAAAACATCTTTTATTTAACTATCTATTTAAAATGGGTTTCGTAGACCAAATAGATGCCCTCTAGCCTTGCAAGATTATAAATTAAGCTTCTTTTATTTAACGATCTATTTGAGATGTGTTTCTTAGGTCAACTAGATGCCCTCTATCCTTACAGGAACAGAATTCCAATATTTTCATACTGTACACTTTTTAAAACTGCGACTTAAAATGAAATAAATTTTCACAAAACTAATATTTGCAAAATTTGTTTGCTAAAGTAACAAGAGTCGTCTCTCTTTGTATCTCGAACATTCATAATTGTTTGTTAAGAATGGCTAAATTCGTTAATTTTAATACATTAACAACTTTTTATTTCCATTCTTTAATTTGTTTATCATCTATGACCTACGTTACACAACAAATGCTTTGAAATCAGCATTATAAAAGTAACATCTATGGCCAAAAATTAAAAGCAAATACAAGCAAAAATCCAACATTTCAAAATCCAAAAGTGTTTTATTATTGCGCTATTGCATTTGTTAACTGCTTAAATTATAGTGTTTGTAAATATTGAAGTAGAGAGAGGTTGTGTTTACGTCAAAGCAATAAAGATTTAATCAGTTAAATCGAGACTAGAGTTTTTGATAACGGAGAAAAAACTAGAACACTCGGAAAAAACTATCCACCACCAACAAATAAACCAAGAATCTTTGTTTTTAAAATTTAAAAGAGAAGCCTCGAGTTACTGTTTAATCATAAAATACCATCAAAAATGAGACAAAATACCATTTTTGAATGTATTTTATAATTAAATTAAAAATTGGCATATGACACTGCGCACGTTTAGAACGACTTGGTCACCAAATCGGAACTTATTAAAAAATCCGACAAAAATAATTTACACTTACCCATATCCATTTTTTATCATTACGTAATCAATGTCCCCATTTCTTGGAACAAAATTAATACATGTGACGTCACGATTAAATTGTAATATTGCTTCTTTTATCATTAAAACTTGATTTGCACCTACAATAAAAGAATACTATAATAAAAAAGAAACAAAAATAAAATCTGAAACGTCTAATTATTTATGATGACAAAAAAATCTCATTTTGTGAGGGAAGTGTAGTTTATTAATCCTGTTTTTGTTCTTTAAATAAGAACATACAAAAAGTGCCTAAATTTTATTTAAAAGGCAATCGTAAAGGTCAGATACTCCATGCACGACTGAGAATGCAGTGCAGTGCTTTAAATCACCATCTTTTCCAAATACACATTATTCTAAACCAACTTGCGCCTGTGGTATGGTTGAGACCACCAGTCATTATCTTTTTCAATGCCCTTATTTCAATTGGCAAAGAAATGTCCTTCTAGCTCTGTTAAACAACCATACTGTTACTCAAAAATTACTATTATTTGGTGGTTCAAATTTATCTGATGAAGAAAACACTTCGATATTTTTAAAAGTCCAAGATTTTATAATTGATACAAAAAGATTTTCCTGAACATATTTCTTGTTATTAATTTAATTAAAATTGTTGATATATATTGTAAAGTAACATATGCAAGTGCTATTTTTGTGTATTATGTGTACTGTTGTATATAAGTGTTATGTCGGTCTACAAATGTATTTTTCAAATTATGGGAGACGGATTTATAGAATGGACTATGTAAGTCCATTGTTTCCGAATCCTTTTGCTTATTACATACATTGTTTCAATGTAATGTTATGATATTTATTTCAATAAAATACTGTTTAAACTAATCCTGTTTTTTTTTCCTATTTAGAATTATTCATTTTAACCAGGTTGATCAGCTTAGGGATTGGTTGAGTAGTTTGTGATGTTGTTTAGCGTCGCATAAGAATTTTTTAAGGTATCCACGACCATTACAAGATTTTTATTCCTTATAGATTCATCATAAGATCAAGTTGGTGTATGTGTGATGTGTGCTATTGTATATCATCCTCTGCCTTGTACTAGCGCGCACTATGGTTTCTTTTTGTTCAAGTGCTAGCTCAGTATGCCGAAAATAAGCATTCTACTGCCTAGGAGATTATCTTCGCACCAAGTGAACTAGACGATACTTTGTTCTTCTGATGCCGAGCACCTGGTGAGAAGTTGTATCTCAGATTTTTAAGTCTTTTGTATTGGAATCCCCGACTAAGTTTTTTTTTTTTTTTCTTTTTTTTTTTTTTTTTTTTTTTTTTTTTTTCAAAATGAAATGTGTAAGCATTATTTGAATTTGACAATATTTGACTTACTGTATCCGGACTCGTCTATGACGTAAGCTATTTTGTGGTCATACCATTTCCAAGCATTTACATTGACACCGTTTCTTTTCTAAAAAGAAGTTTTATCAAAATAAAGATTATCATTAAAAAATCGTTTTTGTCCTTTCGTCATGTTATATAAAATCTTAGTGAAAAATTTTGCAAGTGTTCATGAACATAGAATATGTTTTTCGACAGAGAACTGATAATAAGAACTATCGCATGGGCGGATCCATGATTTTATGAAAGTGTGTTTGAGAAATTTATCATGAGATATTGCGAGAGTCGAAGGCACAAGCCCCCAGCGGCGAGGGTTAATGGGGCCGCTTAAGGTCCTTAACTGGTCTAAGACAGAGCCCTGTTGGAAGTCCAAAGGGCGAAGCCCCCTGGCAAAAAATTATTTTTGATATTTCTGGGGACCTTTTAGCCACATTTAATCTCTTTATCTCTTTTGAAGTTTTCAAAGAGAGGTTGCAACCCCCAAAACCCTCCCTTGAATCCGCCAATCTCACGTACAGTTTTTGTTGTCCTAACATATGTTTGACTCTATTTATGTTTTAAAAACTGTTTCACCTGTTGCATAAAAATGCATTTAAATTATATTTGCTTTTTATTTGCCATTGTAACAAATTTTCTATATACCTACTCGTTTTGGGATAATATCCCCTTCAATTAGGCGATTTATGATTCCACTTTCTGAAAAAATTAAATGAGAATTTGCGGCAAGTTAAAAAAAATAAAAAAGGGCTTTATCGAAGGAAAAGAATGGTTCTAATGTACAGATCTCAAATCTTCCTACTTGAGACAAACGCAATTTAAAAAATATAAAAGCATTTTAAATATTAAATTTTAATATTTAAATTCCATTTAGTTAATTTAAAAAAAATGATAAATAATTCCAGTTTCTGAACATATATTTAAAATCTCACAAGCTTAAGTAAGTATATGAGTAATGTAGGTTTTGATAAGGACATTTTGAACTATTTCACTAACTAAATACTTACAGGAGAACTCTAGTCTCCTCGACGTCACTGATGAAGAATGATTTTCCGAAATGTGCACATATGGCACATCAAAATTAAACAGGTATTTTTGTGAAATATTCAGATAGTCCTTCTTTCATAACATAGATAGATAGATAGATAGATAGATAGATAGATAGATAGACAGACAGACAGACAGACAGACAGACAGATAGATAGATAGATAGATAGATAGATAGATAGATAGATAGATCTTTGGATTGATAGATGCGTCTTGAAAGACAGACAGACAGACAGACAGATAGATAGATAGATAGATAGATAGATAGATAGATAGATAGATAGATAAATCGATCGATCTATCTTTGGGTTGATAGATGCGTCTTGACAGACAGACAGACAGACAGACAGACAGACAGACAGACAGACAGACAGATAGATAGATAGATAGATAGATAGATAGATAGATAGATAGATAGATAGATAGATAGATAGATAGATAGATAAAAGCATTGTAACTCTGTAAATGAAGTGTTAAATATGTCTATTTTATATTTACTTGTGTTAGCATCGACAATCAAGTCCATGGCATTTTCAGAGTTCGGCAGAGTTGACAACTCCTCTTCAAAATCATGGTTAGTCTTTGGGTAAGCTTAAACAAGAATACAAGTTTAAATCAATTTTGATAATTTGTTTTTATAGTTGTCATAAACTAAAAATTTCGGTTGCCAGTTAAACGAGTAAAACATTTTATATAAATAGTTGTATCAAAATGCACAGCGCACATAATAAAATCATAATTAAGCGGCCTTAATAAACATTTATTAAACGATAACTTTTTTTTAAAAATGTCAAAATTTGTGTTATATACACTCTAAGATTGATTTAGAAAATTTACAATGAGATTTTGTTTTTTTTTTTTTTTTTTGTTATATTCAAATTTAAACCTAAAAAATAACATGTTATATGTTTCGACATCGTAACTTGTTTATTTCGATAATTTGCGGAACATTTTACTGGAAAACGTCAACTTATGAGATACTTTTTTAACAGTGGAAAAAACTCTTCTTCGCAAACGTTATTTGGTAACAATAGGATGGTAAAGTGTCGCACGATGTCGCGAATTCCCGTTACAACGTTATTTTAGTTGGGAAAAAACGTCAAATAATGTGATTTTGACATCCAATGGAAAAAATTTCTATCAAACTTTATAAGTAACACGTGGTTATTCGTAAACCCTTTTATTGCATTCCTACCATTTTTTCTACTTGCGTGCTAGTTTTTTAAAAATTTCGCAGTATTTCTATAACAATGCTTTATTATGATGATAATAGGTCGCTTTCGATTTGATAAATACAAAATACATGTATTGCAATTTTTGAACGGAGGAGTTGATTGAATTCCATTAAAATCATCTACCACATCAAATTGTTTACAGGCACCAAGATTCTTCCAATCGGAGATAACATGCAATGTTACACATTAATTAAATCACATATTGATAAATCCCATTATCTATTTCTAGTACATATTTGTAGGTGTAATTTGTTTATTTTCGTCAATCTTCACTTCCTAATGATTGTAGAGGCAATCAGTACGTCTACCATTGTATAGAAAATTATCAGACAAAGTTTTTAACTTTATAAAGATGCTAGATAAAAAAAAACATGCACATCTACGCACTTACATACGAGGGTTGTTCGATATGTAATCTGTAATGCACG
Source organism: Tegillarca granosa (assembly GCA_029721355.1). Classification (NCBI taxonomy): domain Eukaryota; kingdom Metazoa; phylum Mollusca; class Bivalvia; order Arcoida; family Arcidae; genus Tegillarca; species Tegillarca granosa. The sequence continues at coordinate 30,433,723 of CM056610.1, forward strand.
ATATCTCAAACGCATTTGACTCAATTACTGAAATGAACATTACTTCCTTTCAAAGTATTTTCCGCTGTTTGAAATACATTATTTCAATCTCTGAATCTATTTCTAAAATGCCTGACGGTACGCTGATTTTTGTAGACCTCTGAGGCACTGACTGATGGCTTAGCCAGGGCTTATCGTGACTGATGGCTGAGTCAAGGTCTTATCGGAACTTGTAACGATGACCAGATGAGAACTTTTTTAAATTTGGATATAAGAAAAAAGGCACATTGGCTAGATCTGGAAAGTATGGTGGTTGTGGAAAGACGGTAACCTTCTTCAACTTCAAAAATTGCTTCACAAGCTCAAATGTATGTGATCGATCATTATCATTAAATAGACGAAAATGTCTAAATTCTTTTAAGACTTTTAATTCGTTTAAGATTATATTTCTTGAGCTATTTAGTGTAACATCTCTTAATATCGACCTTTAACACTTATGTCCTTCGGTATCGGAATTTGTACCCTAGGGGCTTGGTGTCAGGTTTTTTGTGTTTTTATTATAAACGAGGCTGATACAAGTTCATACATATCGACAACTTTGCCTGAAATCCATTTTTAACAAACTTAAAAAAGTTCCGAAAATTAACAATATAAAACACAAGGGAAAAAAGTCGTCATTTTTAAATCTACCCCTCACTTGGAAAGAATCCTTAAAAAATCAGCCAATCTATGTTTTCACATAATTTTCGTTTGCTTCAACTTTTAAAAGTCTGTTCTTTACATTCAGTAATTTTCAAAACAATCAATAATTATCTGAATTTTTTCACCTAACTCAAAATTTCCAGAGAAATACAACTTTCTTCTTGTTGCCTTTGTAAATACAAAATCACCGAGAGCACCTCTACATTCGCGAGTTGCGTCCCTTGTTAGGGTTCTCCCGTTCTGAGATTTTATAATGTAGCAATGGTAGTTCCAATAACAATATTTGCAAATTTTTTGATTGAATTTAGGATACATTTTGAGCAATTGCTTAGCGGTTTGTATTCGTACACGTTTTTCAGTAATCTGTCAATATATGCGGGATCCATATGGCAGAAATCATTCGCACTTTCGAAAACGTTTCAAAATGAAATGTTCCTGTGATAGCGGTATGTCAACAGCTTTTGCAAAATCACGAATCGTTTATCTGCCATCACTTTGAATTATTTCCCTGACTTTTGAGACATTTGCCTTGCCTATTACAGTCACAGGTCGGCCAGATTGTGCTGAATCTTTTACGGATTCTGTGCCAGTCAAAAATTTATTTCTCCACCAACAAACTGTCTGGTACAATACCTTATCAGACCCATAAACTTCCCCTAATTCAGTAAAAATCTGTATTACCGTATGTCTGTGCTCTCTGCGCACTTTTATATATACTCTAATTATTTCGATATTTTCAAACCGTTTCCCAACCATTTTACAACAGTGGTCAACGATTGGCTTTATTTAAACGTCTATAATTTTAAAAGTCAGTGGAGCTGAAGACACTTGTTAGATTTTGAATAGCCCTATTCTAACGCATCATCTTAAACAAAATCGTGCTTTAGCGTTATCGCGCTGTGATGTAATCCGTTGTACTTTTGGAAAGGTTTTGCCAGTAAAAAGTCAGAATTCAATCATTTTTAATGTAAAGTATTATCAACTGATTCTGAAGCTGTAAGTGATCAAATATACAACATATTACCTACCTTTAATTTACGTATAAATGAAAAACAACGTTTTCTATATATACCTTTGGCATCTGTTGTTCTTGTCTAGACTGAAGCAATCAAGAAGTTAATTCCTTTTCAATTAAAATGAAATAATTTACATCACTCGGGGTTAAATTTGCAAAGTACCAAATGTTAAAACAGTTTTAGGGATACAAAATACTTTATTTTGAAAGTAAACAGTTCTAAAAGAACCATCATTCAAAAAGTGTGCTGAACATTGCAATTCAATTACATGTTACTTTTTGGTGTGTGTTATATATATATATATATATATATACATGTATATATAACACACCAAAATGTAACATGTATATATATATATACCGAGTAGTGTTTCGATATATTTTACACTGTTGTTGTCGGTTTTTTAGCTATTTACGATGAGACATTTGGAAGAAAAAAGAAATTTATATCTCAATTTAAAAATTAAGATTTTCTGAAGAAAAATTTTCACTGGTTTATTGAACAGTATAGTGTTATTAATTTTTTTTTCAATACTTCTCGAGTTTTCTTAATTTTATATACAGCTGAGTTTCATATCACATTTTTTTCTATTTTCTACCCAAATTGTTTGCTGGTTAAATGTGGAATGTTTTATAACGTCAAATCAGAATTCCCATCCATTCGCAATTAGATTTATTATTATTATTATTATGATTATTATTATTATAAGACTATTAATTTATTATTATTAATTTCAAGTAAAAATATAAACACAAGGTCTTGTGGTGCAGGAATTTTTCTTGCTTTGCTTTGTGCTGGTGCCAATAATTTCAACTTTAGTGTATATGCATAACGAACCAATCAATCTATTAAACTGGTATCCAGCCAACCCTCTGTGTGTGTGTGTGTGTGTGTGTGTGTGTGTGTGTGTGTGTGTGGTATTCCATTTTCCATGTTTCTGGTCATATTTTAATAGACCATAGTGAACATTGAAAATAAGCATGCTAGTATACTTTTTTTCCTTTTCGGAGTGGACAATATAGTTTAAACAGCCATGTCTATCTGCCTTGGTCATATTAACAAGTTTGATACGATTATATTTAGACAGGCCTTTCATTCTGGATCGTCAAACTTATCAATTCTATTATCAATATTAAGACAAGTATGGACTTTTATCCAGTTTAATCATATCGATAAGTTTATTTTACAGTTGATGTTCTATCAATTCTGAACTTTCTGTAAATACCAGCGCAGAATGCATGACATTCCACAGAAATAAGAACTGCATTAATCCGGAGTTTCGCAAGTGATTTAAATTGCATTCTTTCTGCCTGATTTCTTGTCTGCCCAATGACTGTGGTAGTTTCGGTTTTTAGAAGTTACCATCTCAATACCTTTTTAACAACGACCAATTTTTTTTTAACTTTTGTTTTAAAAATTCCTTTAAATATTCGTTCATTCGAAACAAATATATATATGAAAGTTTCTTGTCTACAAAGTCTCAATAGTTGCCCTTTTATATGAATTTTCTATTACTTAAACAAAAATATCAATACAATCTACTTTTGAAAGGAAAGGAATTTTTACCACATGCTTAACAAGTTTTCCGAAAAAAATTGTAAGAACATGTTTTGAAATAACAATTGAATTAGGTTTAAAATTTCATGATTATTTATTTAAGTAATTAATTAATTATTTGTTTGTTTGTTTGTTTACTTATTTATAATAAAGATTGTTGCAACAAAAATCGATCTTTGTACTTCCGTTGTACATAGCGTATAAAGTTATATGTGGCAAAAACGTTTTAAGATTCGGTTAAGGATTTAGGACATAAGACTTTTTTTTCCATATACCGATAACCTGAGCTGAAATGTTGATACAATTTTTATAAATAATTTATACTGACTAAAACATTCACTTTAATCTTAAAAACTACGATGTTATATCTGACATATTGTACTCACAATTTACTGCAGGTGGTTGTGGAATCTGAAAAATAAACAAAAATTTAAAATGTTTAGAAAATAATTAAAATGTGTTACTTTTGGGTTCCCCATCGTCTCATGCCATTGCTGAATGACAAAATGCAGTGTATATATATATACGTTAAAAATTACTACTACAGCATCTGTGTAATTTTTGGAAGTGTCATCCATGGTATGTTCGTCATGTTTCTCATGGAATTGATAGCTACTTCAAATTTGTATTTATGGTTGCAAATTTAAAATTGACATATCAATTAGGGACCCTGTATTCAAAACCCTGTTAGTTCAACGGCAAGTGATATTGTAAATTATATTTAATTAATAAGTCGGTCGGTTTTTCGGTTGAATGTTGTTTTATGTCGCATCAGCAATTTTTCAGCTATTTGTGACGAATCTTCAAGGATTAACTTAACATATCGTAAGTGTGCAAGTGTTTCTGGTCTACATTCTATTAGTTCGCACTTATGGCGACATATTATTATCATTATTACTACTACAATGTACTACTACTACTACTTTCATTATTATTATTATTATTATTTGTGATAATTTTTATTTTTTTTCACACTTTATAATAAACTAATACTATATTTTTTTTTTTTAATTTTGTTATTAGCAGTGAACCCTTCCAATGCCAGAAAACCTGAAATCAGCCAATGACAAAACGCATTCTTAATACATGTACATGTATTGGTATAAGACTGAAAAATAACGCATATTGGTGCTTACCTAAATCCCCAAAAAAAAGTGGTCATTGATTTTGGAATTTATCATATTCTAAACAATTATTTCAAAATTAGTATTTAAATTTGAATCTTACCTTAGCAGGAATTGTTTCAAACACGAAAAATATCACTAAAATTACACAAATTTTAAGAACCATATTTGCGGCGCTGTTAGGTGGATGGATTTGACATTTAAAATCAAATTTTAAGTGATAATTTCAACATCATGTTGACTACCCGTGAACATTGGTATGACATTGAAAACACGCTTACCTCACGGATACATATTTAGGAATAATTATCATGATAAGATAGACACTGTCCTACAATTTAAATCTGGAAATTTTTCAATGAATGAAATTTTAATTAAGTTTGTTTACTTATCAGATACAACTTGCGGCTCACCCTGATAAATTACATAAAAAAAAAAACGGGAAACCTCTGATCATATTCGAAAACAAATAGGCCTAGGGAGACTGTTAAATAATTTTCCTAGGATACCGTTTTTCCATTTTATGGCTTTTTTTAAATTTCATAAAACATCAAGTTTGAGCAAGGACAATAAATTCTAAATCAAGCTTTGATATTTATTAAATTTTGTTAAATATTTAAAATCAATTGTATTATTAAAATGTTAAAGAGAACCGAGGCCGAGTTTTACCTGCGTCATCGACATTTCTATCATATTTCAGTCTCGTAGCAAAGGTGTTCACTTCCAAATTTTACTTGTTCTACATATTGCTAAAAACTATATTAAATAGTATTTAATTCCAAAATATGTCATCATTTCAGAGTTTGAGGTTAATTAAAGTCACGATATACAATTAATCAGAAATGTACAAATTTAATCACAAAACTAAAGTTCTAATAAAGATTATATCCAATAATAGAACTATCCATTGGTTGATTATAGACCTTGTCAACCGATGCTGGGATAATATGACTAGGGGAGTCTAGTCTCAAGTTTCTCTGCGGCATTTATGCTGACTCGGTGAGCAAGCACTTGAACAAAAAGTCGCCCTGAGGACGCGCTAGTGCAGATTATACATGTAATACACACCTGTACATCTTAACCAAACTTCACTTGTTCTTAGATTTTTCCTTCATAGATTAATTCTCTTTCGTTGTAAATAACAGAGAAATTTTTGATGCAACGTTAAACAACATTACGACCAACCAACAAATTTCAACAGCCATTATAAGAACTAAGAAAAAAGAACGATACAGAATAATCTGTTTGTGATGTATAGTTTTTCTGTGATGATGACTAATTTTTTTTTTCATTGCAGTAACATTAAAACTTCAGGATACTGAAGATTACTTGATGGTTGCGCATGCGTGATATAAAAGTAAATCGTAATTTTAATGAAATAAAAAGACAAAATGAAAAGTAATTTACTGACTTATATAATGAACTTTAGAAATTGTGCTAATTTTACAAAAGTGATTAAAAACAGATAATGATGATTTTAGATATGTAATAATGGATAGAGAACAGCAGGTGAAAGCTGTTCTCTAAAACTGTCAACTGTGGTGCATTGAATAATTGTTGGTGGTAGTCTGTTCCATTGTACTATAGTATGAGGAAAAAATGACCATTTGTATGTATCTTTGGATTTTTGGATATGCCTAAATGTTTGTTCGTGATGTTGTCTAGTTCTTGTGTCTGTTGGAATGAGAATGTCAGATGGTATTTCTATGAAGCCATGTTTTATTTTATAAAATAGTACTAGTCTGGTTTGAAGGCGACGCTCTGCTAGTGTTGGCCACTGTAGTGTATCGATCATGTTCGTTACACTACTTGTATTGTGGTATCTGTTACACACATAGCGGGCCGCCCTTCTTTGTAGACGCAGTTGTCTGCACACTTTTTCAAATTGTTCTGTTGAGTTCATCTTATTCAATGTTTTTTTTTTCGTCTGCATTGAAAATTGAGTTTAAAAAAACAATTATATAAGTAATCCGTTTAATTTCAACTTGTCAATTGTATCATTTTACTTTGGAAAAAAAATCAAAAGTTTATTAAGTTTATTAAAACTTTAACACATAAAATGAATTTCAGATCAAAAAAGAGATAAACCATGTATCTAAATGTAAAGTAAAAATGTAGCTATATGATTGACATTACAACGCTTTGGTTTTACAGAAACTACTTAACGTCATCAATATCCGGTAGTTCTGACGTTATACAGATCTGTACAGTGACAAATGATACTATATATAAAACGTTAAAACAGACAGGTTTGTTACACGGAGTTTTAGTCCTGATATTCCCAGCATTCTGGTTGTTATTTTGTTTTTTCTGTTTTAAGCAGTTAAATGTCTGTTTAATGTGCTATAACAGTCATTCTGTTTATTTAACAGAACAGATACATCAAAATTGTTTTATTATTTCTGGTTATCTTTTTACCATCATTTTTACTCTTTATTCTGTAAATAACGTAAGAGATCACTTACAACTTAAACCTTTGTAACATCCTTTAACAATATTAATTACTCTCTCTCTCTCTCTCTCTCTCTCTCTCTCTCTCTCTCTCTCTCTCTCTCAGAGCATTTGTTTCTTACATTTTTACCTTTTGTATTTTATTAAGTATATATCAACAATTGAGACATATAGGTCATGTAATTTACTCATTTACTCTCTCTCTCTCTCTCTCTCTCTCTCTCTCTCTCTCTCTCTCTCTCTCTCTCAGATAATTCTTTGTTTTACCCCTTCATATTTCATCAAGATATTACATATATAAAACTTAAAGGAAAAGATGGTAATTATTGAGGGGGCTTCTAAAGTGGTCACATGACATATCACATCTGTTAATCATTCACCTGTCATATCAAATTATATATACAATTATTTCTTCCTAATTATTAAAAAGAATTATAATGTATAAAAAAAGGAGAGAGAGAGAGAGAGAGAGAGAGACTGCGAAAAAAAGTCACAGTTTTGTTTGGTTTTTGCGGCGTGTCATTGCTGAATATCATTCATTCTTTCGTTCGTCGTTCATTCATTCATTCATTCATTCATTCATTCATTTATTTATTTATTTATTTATTTATTTATTTATCATCAACATTATCATCAAACTTTCTAGTATGAAAACAAACTTAATATTTCGACGTAAATGGCTAATTTTTGACCGAATTTTAATTTAAACATTTTTACAGGTTTCCAACTTTTTGATAAACTTTCACCATGTCACGTGTTAAATTAAGTTTGATATTGCTTTCAAGATTTAAATTCTGCGATTGCATGAGGCTTAGATAACCTTTATAGTGTAGACAATGACGTCATAACAACCGTTATTGTTAAATCCGCGAAGCTTCGATAACCCTACTTCCGGTTCCGGAAAATGCGCTTCAACTATTCTAATGATAACTTGGTCATTGAAATTTTCACATTCATTCATGTTTCAAAAGAGTAATAGCCAATGTTTGTAAACAAGATAATTATTGTACTTTTAAGTTTTATCTTTGTAAACACCCCACGTAAATGGTGATAACCGACAAATGACGTAATAAATATATTTTTGCACTTTTCTGTAACAATCCTCTTTTATTTCGCAAACCTCCATTGTTTCTTTTGGTTTTCAACATCATACCAAACCTTAAAAAGAATTTTTTATCTTAATTACAATTCTATTTGACTTTACAGGGCCGCTTCCTGTTCTGTACTCTAAAACTTATTTTCAATAAAGATTTTATAGCTGCCGTCTAAATAAAGATTACTACCGACACCTGAGGGACGTATTTGGTGTGTAAATTGTCACAAAAAAGTAAATAAAATTATTTGAAAGCCGAGATTCTACGCTCTTACGGTATTAATTTTCTATAATTCTTCCACGGTTCCCCTAACCCGTTAGCTTCGAATCCAACTCGAGCACATCAAAGTTTGAAAAAGGTTTACTTTTTAGAAGGAAGGTTTGGATTTACCTGATACTCAAGTTTCTTCCATAATTTTTGAACTGATTACCCTTAGTGAAATCATAGTGACCGAGACGTGCAATATCATATTCTATCGATTGAGAGTTTTCTACTTCGGTCGATTATCGGTCAATATATTAAATCATATTAGATATCCGGTCAAAATTATTAAGATACACGTCTTCTTTAAAGTTAATCTGGGGATTTACTGCCTCAGTTTGTCAAAATAAGGATTATTATTAATACACTCATCCGGATGCGTGTATGCGCAGAAGGCTAATGAACTTCCGGTGGTGCCATAAATCTGTCTCGTGCACATGTATGTCTGAACCTAATAACATTTGAAAGTTTTTTACCTAGGAGTATAATCAATTGAATAATGGTTCGGAAGCGGCAGTGGCTAAATGATGCAATTTATGGCGATGCGTGTTTCTTTAAAAAGAAAATATATTGTTTTGCAATTGACCTAGTGATTGCATAAATTTTAAAAGTGGCGCACAAAAATGCTGACGAATCATGTGGTTTTGCCTCAACAAATCTTGAATCGTTCGATGGGCTTAGAAATTTTGCGTTAAAGATTAATGCTTTGTATACATTTAAATTTTGTTAAAAATTAAAAATTTTGCTTTTGTGTCAACCTTTATATAAAATCAGTGGTAGTTAGTTACTTTTTATGCCAATGAACAAAATAATAAATAAATAAATAAAAACATAAAACACTAACAAAAAACCACTAATTAAACCACTATATTATTGATAACCCTATAGTCGAATAGTAATGAGTTAAAGTATTCATTGTGTCATATGATATGCAGAATTTTTAATTTTTATCCCAAATATATTCAATTTCTGTCACGTGGCAAAAAAAGCTATCTGTAGAAAAGTCGAAATGTTTAGACCAAAAAGACCGCGTATGACCCCAAAAAATTATATATTATTATTATTTTATTATTATTATTAGTTTATAAATTTTTTATTATGTTTGGTCATTTCGAACCTAAAATTCAGTTAATACGATAACAAAGATTTCAAAAGAACAATTTTGGAACAAATAAAGGAGTAAGAGTCGTTCAAATCTTCTACGTTAAAGTTTCGTCTTACTACGGTACTAGAGAAAAAACAAATTATTATATTTATGTTATTACGTTTCTTTTTGTAACTAACCTATCCTGCCACAGATGTATAAACTTAAGTCCAGCACACGCTCATTAATAAGACAATTTATAGATAATATGTACACTTCAAACGTTCACATATGCTCTCTTGTTTAAAGGTCTTATATACAATGAAACAGTAATAAAACGTTCTGTTTATTAATCAAGATATCCTGATACACTCCCGTCCACTTTGGAGATCTATCATCCATCTTTTATGACAAGTTTGAAACTTAACCCTTATACTTGATAAAAATCTCTTTTTGAAGTTTTCATATTTTTTTCGATAAGAATGTGTAAAATTGAAATATAAAGCGCATAACTTCAAGAGCAGGCTTACAAACAGACTAATTTATCATTATATTTAACTTGCTCATGATCAATTATAGGGCTTTTTTTTTATTTTGGAATATGTCATGCATTTGACACCATATTGTTTTTGCCACCAAGGACTAAATTGAAACATTTTAGGGAACAAAGAAAAGACACATGAAGCACATGCTTATATACTGATTTTTTATGATAAGTCATCGTGGTTTTTCGGATTGATAGACTTTTTAACCGTCTTGTGTTTAATGGTACGCGAAAGCATGTTAAACTTTTTACTGTGCTATCACAATCAGTTTTATCAAATAGTTTTTGATTTCGGTAAATATTTAAATTAATTCAATCTGGGAAACCTTTCAACTTTATAAACTAAAATGTTACTGGAACAAAACTGTTGATGAGCAGGAACCATAGATTCAAACCTATAACATTGATGTTTATAGTGTTGACCAAATTGACATTTTAGAATATCTCAAAAAGCCAATCTTATCCACATTATTGTACCGTTATATCTATAACATTGGTTATAGTTATAACGTTGATATATATATATATATATATATATATATATATATATATATATATATATATATATATATATATATATATATATATATTTACAGCGTTGACAAACTAAACATATTTTAGAAAATCTAAAAAAGCCAACATTATTGTATCGTTATAATGCTGGCAATACCTATAACATAGAATTATATTTACAGCGTTGACAAACTAAACATCTTAGAAGATCTTAAAAAGCCAACCACATAATTGTACTGTTTTATTTATAATGTTTGTAATACCTATAACATTGACTTTTATAGTGTTGACCAACTAAACATTTTAGAAAATTTTTCGAAAAAGCCAATCATCATCCACATTATGTTTCGTTATGCATGTATTTATAGTATTGTTAATACCTATATTTATAGTGTTGACCAACTGAACATTTAAGAAGATCTAAAACATTCAATCTTATACATTATTGTACCGTTATATTTGTAATGTTGGTGCTACCTATAACTTTGAATTATTTTTACAGCGTTGACCAATTAAACACATTTCAGTAGGTCTCATAAATCCATCCTCAGTATCATACAGTAGTATACCCCTTATATATGTTTTTTCCCCAATTATTTAATAAAATGTGTTTGAATTAAACACCTTTGATGAAGATGTTGTTTTTCTCTTTTTAACATCTCACAATTATAATTTATTAAGTATCGTTCGTGCATGTACGTGCGGTACATTAACTACATTCTTTCAAGATAACTTACTTAATTCACAAGTGTGAAAATTCTTTATCATGCACGTGAATTGTTCAACTTGTTGATCCACATGGCTATAGTGTAACGACCTTTACCAGTGACCTGTAACTGGTATGTTTTTTATCCAAACCCATAAAAACAATAAAAAATTCAACTCTAACATGTCATATAACTTCAAAGTTAAAAAGCCATGCTTCTTTAAAAATCACATTAAAAAGTAATATAAGTATTATGTTGATCTGATGGTTAGATTGCGATTGCCGAGTTGGTTCATTTTGAATATAATATTTATTTATTTATTTATTTATTTATTTATTTATTTTACTTTTTTTTTTTATTATTTAATTTTATTTTATTTTATTTTATATTATTTATTAATTTTTTTTTTTTTTTGTTAATTTGATTTTCCTATTACAAATCATACTTAGAGAAAGTTGTCTGTTGTAAGCTTAAATCATTATTGATACGAAATAAAGCAGAAAGTTCAGGAAGTTGAATTTTATTTTTAGGGTTAATGGAGGAATACAGTTTCTCAGTTTCTCATAGCGATACGTTGAATAGTGTTTGTTTTTATTAAATCCAGTTTTACAACGCAATATATACTAGTATTGTCTTGTTTACTCGATGTTTCGCATATTTTTTGGTGATTTACTTTGGTCACAGCGCCTCTAGCACCTCCGGCAGTGTGAAAAATTTGTTATGTAGTGTAGTCTCGTCATGTTAACTTAATCATTTCATTTTCCGTGGTTCAAAATGTACAGAAAATATTGAACTGGGTAATACGTACTCGGAAATAACTTACAACAAAAACGAAATATAAACTTTTTTATAATAACATTGGCATTACTTATTATGTAACTTCAGAAACGGTTTCTAATGAGACATAATTGTATAGAGTCAGTTTTTTTTAATTCTTTTGTAAGATTCTTCATATGCAATGTTATCCCTAAGTCGATTTGACTTGTTTTATTTTTTTATTTCATTTCATTTAAAAAATAGGATTTAAACAAAAGAAAAAAATGTTAAATGAAAACTTGCACTTCGCAATACTAACGCGTCTAAGTACGAAAGCACTCAGAAACATTATGAGATGTTTCTGACCAATATACAATATAATGTATGAACTTTCAAGATCGATGTACTTTTGCGCAATAATGAAATATGTCAAGTAAAAAAGTTCCGTATGTTTTGACCACGTGGTTACTCATACAATTACTAAGATACAAAGATCAAGGAATATCTTTATATCAGTTCTAATCAACAACATATTGTTATTTTCACCCAAAATTTACTTTGAAGTAGAAATAATAAATCGAATTCTGTTGCTTTGTATTATCTTGTTGTGTGCTTTCTGATTTCATAGTAAACCTATTGAGTAATGGTATCCTTCTTGTTTAGAGAAGCATACTGTATTACATGTACTGGACTCTGGTCTTTGGACTTTAGCTTTGCTCTATGTGTACATTTTATTTTAGTTACAGCATTTAATTAACTACATAAAAATGATAAGTTGACCATGTAAGCAAGATTCTAGACTTTAAACTTTAGTGTGTACTTTTTCAGGATGAGGCGATAAAGTAACTAGAGCCTCCTTGTTCAGGGAGGCATAATAGAACATAGAGACTTGCCTTGTCTTTACCTCCTCTTTTTGTCTTGTATTGTGTAGTTTTGTCTTGTCTTGTTGGCTACAAATAATCATGATTATTTTGTTATGGAACTAATTTATTTCATTCTCCTTGGTACAAAATGTACAGAAAAAGTCGAACTGGGTAACACGTCCTCGGTAATAATTAAAGCCATTAAGCACAAACACAGGCACAAGCAACAATAAAGATGACAAAATAAACTATGTAATATGTACAAGGACACTTATTATACTGCTTCATTTCATTACTTTATTTCATTTGATTTGATTTTATTTTGTATTATATTACATTTTGTTTAAAAAAAAGGATTTAAACAAAACAAATTAATTTAAAAAAGAGTGTTTTGCAATAACTAACTATCTAAGGACGAAAGCACTCAGTTACAGTATGAGATGTTTCTGACCAATATACAATGTAATGTATGAACTTTTAAGATCGATGTACTTCTGCGTAATAATGTAATATGTCAAGTAAAAAAGTTCCGTATGTTTTGACCACGTGGTTTTTAATACAATTACTAAGATACAAAGATCAAGGAATATCTTAATATCAATTCTAATCAACAACACGTTGTAATGTTCACCCAAAATTTACTTTGAAGTAGGTAGTAATAATAGTAGTAGTAATAAATCGATTTCTGTTGCTTTGTTTTATCTTGGTGTTGGTGTGTGCTTTTTGAATTCACGTTTATTTGGGGATGTATATTGTATCACGTGTCTTTGAATCTAGGCTTTGGACTTGTTTTATGTTGGCGTGTGCTGTTGAAGCGTATCGTAAGTAACTACATTTCATTTATTTGGAGAAACATACTGTATCACGTGTCCTTGACTCTAGGCTTTGGACATGTTTTATGTTGGCGTGCTGTTGAAGCGTATCGTAAGTAACTACATTAAAAATTTTCATTTATTTGGAGAAGCATACTGTATCACGTGTCCTTGACTCTAGGCTTTGGACATGTTTTATGTTGGCGTGTGCTGTTGAAGCGTATCGTAAGTAACTACATTTTATTTATTTGGAGAAACATACTGTATCACGTGTCCTTGACTCTAGGCTTCGGACTTGTTTTATCTTGGTGTGTGCCTTATTATTTCATGGTAAAGCGTATTGAGTAACTACATTCGTCTTATTTTGAAAAGCATATTGTTTTACGTGTACTGGACTTTGGACTTGAGCTTCATTCTATTCAAGTGTATTCGTTTAATTTCTTGGTACATTTAATTAACTACATGTGTACAGTCATTTTGTTTTTAAAAAAAGATAATTGGACCAAGTAAGCAAGATTCTAGGCTTTGAACTTTATTGTGTACCTTTTTCAAGGATGGGGCGATAAAGTAACTATAGCTTTCTTGTTCAGAGAGGCATACTAAAACATAGAGACTTGTCTTGACTTTACCTCCTCTATATTGTGTAGTCTTGTCTTGTTGGCTACCAATAACCATGATCATTTTATTATGGAACTGATTTATTTCTTTCTCCTTGGTACAAAATGTACAGAAAAAGTTGAACTTGGTAACACGTACTCGGTAACAACTAAAGCCATCAAACACAAACACTAGCACAAGCAACAATAAAGAAGATAAAAATGATAAACTATATAATATGTACAAAGACACCTATTACATTTTTCCATTTCAAGACTTATTTCATTTGATTTGATTTGATTTTGTATTATATTATATTTTGTTTAAAACATAACGATTTTAACAAACCAAATTAATTAAAAAAGAGTATTTCGCCATAACTAACGTATCTAGGACGAAAGTACTCAGTTGCAATATGAGATGTTTCTGACCAATATACAATGTAATGTATGAACTTTTAAGATCGCTGTGCTTTTGCGTAATAATGTAATATGTCAAGTGAAAAAGTTCCGTATGTTTTGACCACGTAGTTACTAATACAATTTCTAAGATACAAAGATCAAGGAATATCTTTATATCAATTCTATTCAACAACAAATTGTAATTTTCACCCGAACTTTTCTTTGAAGTAGGAATAATAAATCGATTTCTGTTGCTTTGTTTTATTTTGGTGTTGGTGTGTGCTTTTTAAATTCACGGTAAAGTATTGTGAGTAACTACATTTCGTTTTTTTGGAGATGCATACTGTATCGCGTGTCCTTTGACTCTAGGCTTTGGACTTGTTTTTTTATCGTGATGTGTGCTTTTTAATTTCACGGTAAATCATTGTACCTACATCCGTTTCATTCGGAGAAACATACTGCAAAGTGTGTTGAGTAACTACAATCGTCCTGTTTAGAGGAGACTACTGTTTAACTTGTTCTTGACTTTAGACATTTTACTTGTATCCTTCATATTTAGAGAAGCATACTGTACTACGTGTACTGGACTCTGGACTTCGGATTTGAGCTTAATTCTATTCACGTGTGTACATTTTATTTCTTGGTAAAGCATTTAATTAACTACAGCCATATTGTTTAAAAAGATTAGTTCACCATGTAAGCAAGATTTTAGACTTGGAACTTTAGTGTGTACTTTTTTAGAATAATGTGATAAAGTAACTATAGCCTCCTTGTTCAGAGAGGCGTACTAAAACATATAGACTAGATTCAAATATTTAGACTAGGGACTTTCGTATAATTTCTCATTAAGGCGTATTGAGTTAGAGCAATTTTCTTGTTCAAAGAAATAAACAGGATAAGGAACTCGATTGTACTGTCACTTACATAGAGGAAGTCAGTTCCGGGATAAAGGACGAAACCGGAGTGTCCGAAATAGCAATCTATTTATGGCAAGCGAGCTGACAAACTTTTTGACAGAGTATTTGCCCTAGAATGACCCTATCTACGAGACGAAACGATTTAAAGGTGCAAGTTGACTGTTTAAACTAATCGGTCCACGACCCCTCAACACCTCCCCACACACACACACGCGCGCGCGCGCGCTTTTGGAAAAAATGTTTTTCGACCTGATAAAAAATTCTAGTCTAGATTTTCCTATAAACAATTTTATCAGTAACTTCTAGTGCCAAAATAAATGTGATTTTACTGGGAATAATTAAGATTTATATATCAACAAGATGTTAGTCAAGTGTCTGGTGGATACAAGTACAGATCTTTACAGATTTTAACAACAAAAACATTAACAATTCACTAAGTTCTTGAGGAATACAAAGTGCAGGTTTATGAAGAATTACAAAAACATGTCAAAAATTCAGTGATTAAACTTTATTTTATCTCCATCCAAAAATAATATAATAAAAATAAGAAACAAATTCCTGACTTAACTTCATCAAATTAGCATTCTTAATTTCGATTACTTAATTCTATTATCTACCTGCCTTATAGATTCATATCACTTCTTTCATGATTTTTTTTTATTATTTATTTATTTATTTATTTATTTATTTATTTTTTATTTTTTATTTTTTTTTTTTTTTTTTTTTTTTTTTTTTTGAAAAAGTAAGTTTCTTTTTCTTCTATACTCCTTAAATGTGACATTCTATTGTCTATTGTGTCATCCCAAACAAGATTTTTATCCTAAAATGTGGATTTATTTTAGCTCAGTTTTTCCACAATGAGTTTTTTGCATTAAGTACACTGTATTAAATGTATAAGTATTGTAGGTAGCGAATACATTTTAATTTATATTTTTTTCCTCAATACATGAAATGGTTTGTCTCTCACTCTGTCGATCCTAATGACTTTTTCCACTTTTAACAAGATTTTTTTTACTAGCAAAACAAAACAAATACTAAAAATCCTCTTTTTTCTATCCGTCTCTGCTTTAAATGTGATTTGCTATGTTACGCTGAGTTTTTGGCATAACATAATTTTGTACATAATATGTGAGATAATATCCTTTTTAAGCGGCATATACTTTATAGTTTTTCTTCATACACTAAATGCTTTGTTTCCTTATCTCTCTGTCTTGTAGACCATATCTTGTTTTTTTCAAAAATTTCATTTTGTTTTATTTTTCTATTATTGTTATTTTCCCCCTCTACCTTCTTTAACCTGCTATCATACTATCTCAAACAAGAATTTTATCATTTTTGTCCTAAAAATGGATTTTGACCAAATTTTTGCACACTATATTTTTGGCATTAAGTACCAAGTACATGTATATATAATGTGTAAGTAAATGACCATGATATTTTGTTGGGGAGAATTCATTTTAATAGTTTTCCTTCATAAATCAAATACATGCATTCTGTTTCACTGTCTGTCTGTCTGTTCTAAAGACCATATCGCATTTTACAAGAATTTCATTTTTTTTAATTACTTTTTCTTTCTAAACTGCTTGAAAAGATAGTTGAAATTTTCTTTTTTTTTTTTTCTTTCTCCTTTTTTAAAATGTTTTGTGCTATCACTTTGTTCCAAACAAGACTTTATCGTTTTCGTCATAAAAAGTAGATTCTGACTTCATTTTACTTTGAGTTTTTGGCATAACATTGATTTTTGTTATATTGTAGGCGGTAAATATTTTATAGCTTTCCTCGCTACACCAAATGGTTTATCTCTGTCATATGTTTACGTGTTGATTAGATTTTGGATAATTTTGTCTGTTCACTTTTTTGTGTGTTATATAACGTTTTGACATTTTATATAACTAAAATGCGTTCTTCTTAATCGTTGAAAGAGTCAAAACCCTGAAAATATCAAATTATTGTCGATACAAAACCCCATAAGCAAGTGAAAACTTCGGAAACCGGTTTAAGGATTGGAGGTTGTCCGATTTTGTCCGGTATTGTACTCTGGTTCAGATTTTGACACCTTTATTTAGTTTCCTTATGTATGCATTCTTCTTATTAAAGTTTATTTCATCTCCCGTTTGGATCTGCTTTTAATTTTTTAATCCTATTTAAAATGAAACTTTAAAAAAGACTATCAATATTAGAAATAAAAGAGAAGAACTATACATGTTCCAATGGCCGATAACAGCCAGAAAAAAATGAAGCATTTTATCTATGTTTGTGTACCATGGTACACATTTTTATGATACTCAAACACATAAAAAGAGTTGTGTTTGTGTACCATAAAAGTGTACCGTGTTACACATACATAGGTAAAATGCTTCATTTTAGTGTGAAAATTTGTATAATGGTAGGCAGACATACCAAAAGGTTGTATTTGTGTACCATTGTACACAAACATACCAAAAGAGTCTCGTTTGTGTACCAAAAAAGTGTACTATGGTACACTAGCATACCAAAATAGTCATGTTTGTGTACCATAACAAAGTGTACCGTGGGGCAAATTAAAAACATAGGTAAAATGCTTTATTTTAGCCTGGCCGCTGTCGGCCATCGTAACATGTACATACAATTTAACAATGGCTCGTTATAAGTTTGGTAAAGTGTGAATTGAAGTATCCATAGTGACCGTTATATAGACATTTTCTTTATACAGCTACAAATAGGTGTTGGCTGTGGTTCTGGTTCATCTAAAATTTTTAAAAACAAACCTTCTGAATTATTATCAGTTGCAGGTCACAGTTTCTCAATCACTAAAATTTCTCTTAACTTAAATCCGGCAAATTTGAAATCTTAATAATTTGATTAAATGTTAAAATATACAGAAGTTTAAGATGACATTTTAAAGATAACTTCAAGCTTCAGACATCTGTTTTGAGTTCCGTCAAAAGTGTTTTATCTTTAGTTCCAAAAGAAATTAGCAAACTTGTCCAGATTTATGTTAAGGAAAATCTTCATTAAGGAATGATGGTGAAATTGGAGCCAAAAAATTTTAGCATCAGTAACTCACTACTTACTAAAGACCAGTAACTCACTACTTACTAAAGACCAGTAACTCACTACTTACTAAAGACCAGTAACTCACTACTTACTAAAGACCAGTAACTCACTACTTACTAAAGACCAGTAACTCACTACTTACTAAAGACCAGTAACCCAGTAACTCACTACCTACTAAAGACCAGTAACTCACTACTTACTAAAGACCAGTAACTCACTACTTACTAAAGACCAGTAACTCACTACTTACTAAAGACAGAGACTTTCTTTAACAGTTTCAGTTTCAGTAAAAGAGAAAATGAAAGTAGCCCTGATACTAAAAACGACAAAACCAAAACAAGTAAAAGGGGAGCACACATTAGAACTGTACACAAAAGAAATGTTTTTATTATCATTATCGTCGTCGTCGTCGTTGTCGTCGTCGATATACAATGTATTATGTAATAAAATTATTATTATTATTATTATTATTATTATTATTATTATTATTATTATTATTATTATTATTATTATTATTATTATTATGGTTGTTGTTGTTGTTGTTATATACACAAATGCTTTAAGCATTTTTTGAATGTATTTAACTATAAAATTTAAAATATGTTTTATGACACAACTTATTTGTGAACTAGGTGTTCAAGTAGCGCTTTTTCCTGCTTGAAACAGTAAATTTTTCACCTGGCTTATTCGTTTTTCATTTCACACACTAAGATCTTAGTTGTGCAGAATACCGAGCTATAGCTGTAATAACTTGTTTCTTAATCACTTTAAAAGATATAAAATGATAACTATTTAAAATAAAACAAATAGAAACCTCCGTTTTTAACGATAGTTTCCTCAGCAAAAAATATAGAAAGAATGTTGAAACATGATTGATATAAGCCAATCTTATTAATGGAAAATCAAATTTAATTTGATCACTTCAGATAGCAGACCGGTCAGACTATAAGATTAGCGAAATACTGACCAGTCATCGCGAGTGATAAAGTGTCTAAATGCAGTACACAATCTAATGCTTTCTATTTGTAATCTTGACAAAAAATCACGAATGTTTATTATATTTCAACCATTCACTGTTTTTTCGACCTTTGTGAGGGAGATTGATCGTTATTTTAACTCAATAGTTGTTAACATGTGGTCTTAGCAATTTGAACTTAATCACTCGAACGATGCCAGGATGTGAAATTTTGTAAAAATACACAAATCATTCATAAATATTAGTTTCAGACTCCGCTTAATCTGATTAGCTTCTACAATGCAGATAACCACGCCTTAAATGCATATCGCCTGTCACTCAAGATACTGGTTCCAAAATTTTGACATCTGATTGGCTAGCATCATGTAAACAGACACACCCACAGTGCATATCGCTAAAAGACAGTAGTAATTATCAGCAGAATAATTCTACTACAAGTTATTGTTGAGAAAGGTTAACTGTTTTCACAATTACAATTCAATTTTCAAAAATGGATTATAATCATATGATGGTGAAAATGCATCCTAAAAGTTTTAAAGAATGTTTGGAAAGTCTTGGAGAAGCTCCGTATATTGTTCCAAAGGAAATGTTTTGCAATGCGACATGGGACACAGTTTTGTGTTGGCCACCAACACTGCGGGGATCAGACACAAAAATGGAATGTCCGGGACAGTCGGGAATATATGTAACAAAATACTGTGGAATCGATGGAAATTGGCTCGGAAAATTTCCCGGAAAAGAAACTTTTCCAAAAGAATGGTATCCAGGATACACAAACTATAGTCATTGTAAAGGTGTGGAGTATCCTGAATTTGTAACGTCGGATCCCAAAAATATTTCGGATCACACCTACGCCAATGTTTCGGAAGTGGCTTCGATAAGCCTCGGGGCTTTACCATTATCTCATAATGGCGCCGACGTTTTGGCTTCAATTTTGCTGATTGTCTCAATAATCTTAATGGTGACGTCCCTTTTCATCGCATGCTGTTCTCGTGGAATCCAAACAACACGAAGTAAGTTTTACAGAAATTTATATGCAGCTTTTATTTTCCACGATTTGATTGAACTATTTATCAGACTCGGTAGAGTTTCCGGCATGGATGACGTCATAAATAAAATTGAAATGTGTGTTTCGTCAGGCGTTTTGGTGACACTTACATCATCTGCCATTATAACTTGGTTTACAATAATTGGAGTATGTTTTGTAATGTCAATGAAAGGTCTGGTGATCGAAACTAAGATGTACTTTGTTTTGTGCTTACTAGGTTGGTTTGTTCCTACTGTGGTCACGATCACGTGGCTCAGCGTGACTGTATTGGAAGGAAATTTACATTGTTGGTATGGTGAGCTCTATATCGCTAAACTCCATGCTAGCTTCTGGATCATTGAGGGAGTGGATTTAGCTTTACTAACATTCTGTTGGATTTTCTTGGTTTATTTTTTGTGGAAATTTAAAGAACACATTTCCCAGCGACGTCATTGTGAAAATAAGGAACTTTCAGTGGAATTAGCAAACATAAAACAGAATGCTAGGCGCGTGCTGGTTGTCGTCTGCTATGTCACAGTTGCGCACTTGATATATCTAGCGTCATCACAGGTGGGGTTTACTGCGGCCTTGGAATTTTTGGTTGTCATAACATTATTCACCCGGGGCATTGTGGCCGCCGTGTTTTTCTGCTTCCTGGAAGACTATTACAAATGCTGGGACGGAATGTACTCTGTAGAAGGTCACTTAGATGATGAAGGATAAATCAGGAACTGACGTCACTACTCACCCGATATCTATAAAACAAACGGATTGAGGTGATTCTCGACTCCAGATTTTGGCTATGTTGGGGAAATAATACTAGTATTTCATTGCGGGATAAAATATTAGCCTATGAAAATTCGAGTTCGAGTTCGAATTTCAGTTGTCGGATTTAGCACAATAATGGTTCACACAATTTATTCCCTGAATATATGTCAGAAATGGGAATCATAGCAAACAGGATACCAAGTCATAGAAAAATTCTTAAACCTGTATTAAGACCAAAAAGACTCAGCGGGTTTAATTGTGTAATATTTATCAACTTTCAGAAGTTTTATCAAGTGTCATAACTTTGGTTCACATCACATCACAGGTTTTTTTTTTTTTTTTTTTTTTTTTTTTTTTTTTTTTTTTTTTTTTTTTGTATTTATTATTTATTATATATGTTTTTTTTAATTGAAACGCTGATGTGCTTTTGATTCAACATCATATAGAATGAACTTCAAGCAATAATACCTTATAATGGCTGTGATAGAATTGAATATGTCTCTGAGATCGTCAGAAGGTCGTAGGTTAGACACATACATTTACAAAGAATCATTCAAAGGATATGTATGGCTCATTACCGTTAGTCTGTACACTTCGTTTGATATCGGATAAAGAAAAAGTATTGGATATTTCCTGATATCATGACCCTAAATTATGAGTTTTCTTTTTTTTTTTTTTTTTTTTTTTTTTTTTTTTTTGAATCGAACCTTTTCGTTTAAATTTTGGTTTCTATAAGCTGCTGTACCATACAATATCAATATAAAGTAAAGCCTGATATATACATGCTTGCATATTATCCCTCGTTTACATTGTTTTTACTTAATTTTTTTTTTTAATTCACGACCTACCATTGGTGTTTTTGTCATTAATTGAAATTCAAAAGCGGTTTAACTTTTTTTCTACGATGCCTTTTGAATTTTCGCTTTTTTAAAATATGCAGTATAAAAATATCGGAATTTTCGCGTGAGCAGTGAGACTTTGCGATTTCCGGTCACATAGCAGAAGGCGTGGTTAGACACCGCGTCAAATGACGTTACTTATCAATTATTTATCTGAAGTCACCAACGCCAATGTTTGGTCTTTGACGTCGACCTACGTGAATATTTTATTATTTGGGTAAAAATTCAAAAATTTCAAACGTAACTTGCATACCAAATTCCTTGGCAATTAAAAGGCTTCGTAATTTTTTAAAACAACATAGCTTGCAAGCAAGATGATTGCAACTTTTTTGTTAAGTGTATATAGTGAAATTCTAAAAATCATATTTTTATAATTGAATCATTTTATATGTATTTATAAAATCAGATGTTTTTATTTATTGTTAAACATATTTCTCACATGGATTAAATCATTGTAATAAAATTTACATGTGTTCTAATTATTGCTATATTCACAAGGTATGTTTCTTTGCATAGCCAAAGGCTAATTATTATATTAAAATGAATTATGAATTTATGCATTTAGTTTTAATGAAGAAGTCTATTTATTTATTTTTTTTTTATTATTATTTATTTTGTTTTATTTCTTTTATTTATTTCATTTTATTTTTATTCTAATTAATTAGATTATTTATTTATTTATTTATTTAATCATTTTTTATATTTTATTTTCAAATGTGTTTAAAATGGCTCTGACTGTGACCAAATGCATTTTAATAATCTGCAACAATCATTCTTGTATTCAAATGGTTGAGGTTTTGTATATTGCTCTGTTCGGAAAGTTTAGCATAATGTTTTGAGCATTTATTCCACCTTTTCTCGATCATTTGGATAAAGAATATACAGTTAACGTATTTTGATAATTGTGATTAAATTTTGCGAAAAGACAAATTATTTGATTATCAATAGGTTTGTGTGAAACCAGATCTTTTTTTCTATTTGCATCAGCGACACGAAAAGTGAAAAGAAAAGAAAGAATCAACTCGATTTCACTCCTTTATTATTATTATTATTATTATATTTTTATCTATTTATTAATTTATTTATTTTTTTTTTTATTATTATTTTTTTTTTTTTTTTTTTTTTGTAAACCTGTATAAACAGTTTATGTCTCTAACGTATCATAAACATTTTAGCGACTTACAATGAGGAGGGACTTAAAATGATATATGGTACAGAGGTAGATGTTTCTAGAGGCGGTCAAACTCCTTGAAATAATCGACACGTTTTGTCCTCGGTCAAAAATAGACACCCCACTGTGAACTTAAGTATAACTGTTTCAAATTAAACACTTTCCTGTAAATAAATTGGTCATTTTAGGCATATCATAAAATAAGTACTGGACTATAGCCAAGAATTCTTCTTATGGAGACAACGATTAGAGATTTACACAGTGTATATTTTTTCAATATACATGAGTATCGAACTCAGTTGTAGCTAGCGTGAGTTTTCTTAAAAACGATGACCGTTATTTCTTATTCAAATATTAATTTTAATCAGTTTTATTTATAGCATCTTGATGCTAATTTACTGTTTAAAGTAGGCGACCACTGGTTGTAGCTGGATTAAGTAGAGTGTTTGAAATATTAAAAAAAATAAAAAATAGAAATAAAATAAAATAAAACAAAAAACAAAAACAAACAAACAGACAACAACTTAGTAATTGAATTATCTCAGAAAATATTTTGTTATTAAAGCTGCATTAAGTTTTCCAAAGAAAAAAATAAAACGGTGCTAATCTAATTAATGATGTCCCTAATGAACAATGTTATATTTGGTTCAACGATATAAGCTCGAATAAATACAGAAATTGCAGTATTTACCCAGCGAGATGCAGCATTTGGGATCTAATATTAGAACATGGTTACGTCATCAAAACCCGGGTAATTTTCAACTTTCAAAACGGTAAAATACGATAAAATAAACACAGAACTTCGTTGAATTTGTCATTTGTGACTTAGTAAGGAATACATAACAACATTTCAAATACATCTGGATATTAATGACGGAAAGTTAATACAATTTTTCATGTTTCACCTTCGATTCTAGGGTTTTCCGTACATCCGTGCGCATGCTCCAAGCTCATAATTACCGTGGTAAAACACTGACCAACTGGTCAGAAGATTTCCGTTTATTTACAGGTAAAAGAAATGAAATTTAAGAAAATGAATGTCACGGATCGTGGTTAGAAGATATCTATTTTTAAAAAAATATATTTTTAGAAAATCAAAAAAATTCAGAAATTTGAAAAACTTAATGCAGCTTGAACAGTTCACGACGTATGTATTCAAACGTTTATTGCTATAAATCATCATCCTCGAACAATTATGAACGGCCTCGGTGGCTTTAAGTAGAGCGTTCACCTTGAGAGAGGGAGGTCGGGGTTTCAAATCTAGGTCAGGTTATACAAAAGACTTAGGAATTTCCGATACGGCTTTCTTGTCTGGTGATTGGCATTAGGAGGACAGAGTTTTGACTGTTTCAGCAGGTACCAGGATCATGTGACGGGGAGCGATATGCTTGTCTGTTGCAAAAAGTCATCCCGAGTGCGTGCTACTACAAGACAAGTCACCATACACTCGCACATCACGCATACACGAACTTCATAGATTAATCAATAGACATAAATAACCTTGTTCTCTTCGTGATAAATAGCTGAAAAATTGTTTATGCCGTGTTAAACAACATGACAACCAACGAACTAATTAATGAACCATGTCTAGATCTTCAAGCATGCCTTTATTTTAATTGTGAATAACGTATTTTTGCAGCAACCCAAGATCGGTTTAATTAAATGTCTATGCCGTTATATGTGTAGTAACAGACCTTCAACTCTTATCTATGTAAGAAAATTGACTTATTGCTTTGGAACACCAACTTTAATGAATATGAAATTACAAAGTAAAGGATAGGGGTCATGTTTCCATATTAATGATAAATCACTGTAGTTAAAGTAATTACTTGTCTAACTGAGTTCAGGCTGATGTGTGTATCGGGCACCTTGCTATGACATTTGACCCCACCAAAGACCACCATTGCATAATAATTTACTTCCTACATGTCTATTTTCGCGGGAATTAACACGTGCGTGTATAATATTAAAGTGATATTAAGTGATAGAGTGTTAGAGGATATTGAAGTTTAAATTTAGATTAATTTTGTTCGGCATCATTAATTTTCTTTTCAAGAGTACATCCAAAAATTCGTGCATGTTTAAGAAATTTTAGAAAACAAAAGATTGTAGCTGTAAATTTAATCTTACGTTTGGTTTTTCATTTACTCAAATTTATTTTGTTATAGATAGTATCATTTAAGTTTTGCAGCTGGAGAAAAAAAAAGACAGATATTTTTAACTGAATAAAAATGCACTTAGCAAACACTCGTGAAACCAAAAACACGAAACAATTTTTAAAAAGTTTTAAAAACATACATAACAATAATTGGCAGACAAACGCATACAGAGACTATTGATGATAAAACTCTCTTCACTGGGATGATTTCATATAATTTTTTTTCTGAATGACAAGGGCCCTGGATTTAATAGGAAAAATCAACAAACGGTTCGCTTAAAGTATCACTGGTACTTCCATTTATTTTTTAAACAAACTTTCTTTAAACACAGACACTTATAAGGATTGAATTGAAGTTGAATGACGACAATTTGGTAATTGAATTTTAAAATGTATTTTTTCTGGAACAACAACTTTTATAAAAGCAAATTTCTATTTTATCTTTTGAAATTTGGATTAAGCTTTTTTCCCAAAACATTAATATTGTTAGGAAATTGACAGTTAAATACTTCTAAACGAGTTTTGTATTTCATTTAAAGTTTAGTAAAAGGAACAACTCCTTTAGCCGCTTAGATTCGACTCGGGCAATCAGACATATCTAAGTTTGAGAAAGTTTGTCAGTTCATTTGTTTAAGGTTGGTGATATAACAAAACTTACAATTTCGATAAGAAGTTAAAGAATCTTTACTTCGGGATAAATACATGTAGTCTTACTCAGCCAAGCCATTTTAAGTTTAGGCTCACAAATAGAATTTTTTTTAATTGTATTTCAAATTTTGAAAAAAATGACAATAAATGTACCGCGCTTAAAAGCTTTGATTTGTTATATAGGAATTTGCCAACTTTCAAATACGGTCTTTATTTCATCTTTTTAGATCTCATTACGGGTTCTTTATGACCAATAGACCTGTCATATTTTGTTGATTGATCTAAAGATGAAATCTGGCATTTTAATTTTAAGATAGAAATCTTAACGAGACAGCTAGAATATTTACCACTTAAAAGAGTTTTTATCACTTACTTTGGTGATAATATTTGAAATCCTTCCGACAGCTGTAATCTTTATTTGACTCAAGTTATTATGAAATGAACAATTCGGTTTCTGCTACAATGAATTACTACGCCAATTTATCTTCGTCATAATATTATCATAATGACAAGTCTTAAGTTTTGTTTAATTTTGCCACAATATTATAATATTTATTTATTTATTTATTTATTTATTTATTTATTTATTTATTTATTTATTTATTTATGGTAAAGTAAATCTAAACAATAAAAATGATCATCTGAAATTTTCATTACATATTTATATCTATTCCAAAACAACATACATTAAAGACTTCAAAATGGCCGACTGACTTTAATTCAATTCAATTCATCCTTATTCAAATTAAATTCTTTAATCAAACCAACGAATACTAGTCGTTAGACGCTGAAATCACGCCTAAACAAAACTTACGAATGTCTTTCACTCAATTTTAAGCATATAACTTTTCAACTACAGCAAAATTAAATTAAACTAGTTTAGTAGTTACCAAGGAAACACTGAATGTAAATTAATATTTGAAATGGTTTGGTTGCTTTATACCTGTATGAAAATTGTGCCTATTAATTAAAGACATCACGGAGAATCACTAGAGTTCAATGTGATGGACCAATCATATTAAAATATCGTTTGCTTATATAATTGCCCATCAAACATTGTTCATTTTAGGGGGCGCATTGGCCAGGCCGCATTGCTGTGGGTTCAACCACGGTCAACAGCAAGCAAGATAGGTTTTCTCGTCGTAGACATCTAGTAGTTGCGATGTTAATTTGCGACATTGCTGGCGAGTAAACTATAGCTAGCACTCTTAAGGTCGCCAATGGCGCACACTAGTACAATGCAGATCAAAAACACTTTCAAATTGATCACGCACAAAACAAACTTATATACTAGTATGTTAATAAAAATACTCAAGATTAATGAAAATTGTCTCATCATGAATTGCTGTGAAATTGCAGATGTGACGTAAAACAACGCTCAACCAACCAAGGAGGCAAGTATACAAATACACATGTACTATAAACATGCGAAACCCTCGTAAATTTTAATCAATGAAACACTTTCTTTTTTCTGAAAATAAAAACCGTACATCCGTTTTCTAGAAATAGGCAGATAAAAACAGCAAGGTCATGTATTAAAGTCAAGATTAATAATTATAAATAAGCCACACAGTACTTTTTGATGTATAGATGGGATAAGGTCATTGAAAGTGTTAACTACCCGCGGCGTGGTACTTTGATAAAATAATGTTGATATTTATATAAAACCAAATAATTTTCTTATAGTACAACTAGTGCAGGAGAAGTTGATAAATCTGGGCGTTAATAAAATCACAGCAAAACAACAATAGGTTATCCAAAATTGATTGCTGAAAATGCATTTCTTCTTCTATTTCTTCTTTTTCTCATTTTTGCCAATAAAGGCATCTCAGAATGCATACACGGTAAAATCTACTACTTTCAAATAAAATTTAAAAAATTATTTTTCATAAAATTCGACAAAACTTTTTTTTATCAAACAATAATTAATGCTGTAAGAATGGCAGTTCTTGGTACACTTGGCGCCAATACGTTTTATAGGCGGTCCCGGACTTAAGATAGACACATGCACTGTCTGTAGGGTGTGTTAAAACCATGGTGATTGGTTCTAGTATCTATTCAGATGTTGTGAAGGTATATTACAGCTAAAGATCGTATAATGTTTTCTTTGTTGAAGTCATGATACCTGTGCTGTGTGACCGACTAGTGTTCAGCTGTTAGTTATGATACATGTGCTGTGTGACCGACTAGTGTTCAGCTGTTAGTTATGATACATGTGCTGTGTGACCGACTAGTGTTCAGCTGTTAGTTATGATACATGTGCTGTGTGACCGACTAGTGTTCAGCTGTTAGTTATGATACATGTGCTGTGTGACCCACTAGTGTTCAGCTGTTAGTTATGATACATGTGCTGTGTGACCGACTAGTGTCCAGCTGTTAGTTATGATACATGTGCTGTGTGACCGACTAGTGTCCAGCTGTTAGTTATGATACCTGTGCTGTGTGACCGACTAGTGTCCAGCTGTTAGTTATGATACTTGTGCTGTGTGACCGACTAGTGTCCAGCTGTTAGTCATGATACCTGTGCTGTGTGACCGACTAGTGTTCAGCTGTTAGTCATGATACCTGTGCTGTGTGACCGACTAGTGTTCAGCTGTTAGTTAATATACATGTGCTGTGTGACCGACTAGTGTCCAGCTGTTAGTCATGATACCTGTGCTGTGTGACCGACTAGTGTTCAGCTGTTAGTTATGATACATGTGCTGTGTGACCGACTAGTGTCCAGCTGTTAGTTATGATACATGTGCTGTGTGACCGACTAGTGTCCAGCTGTTAGTTATGATACATGTGCTGTGTGACCGACTAGTGTCCAGCTGTTAGTTATGATACCTGTGCTGTGTGACCGACTAGTGTCCAGCTGTTAGTTATGATACATGTGCTGTGTGACCGACTAGTGTTCAGCTGTTAGTTATGATACATGTGCTGTGTGACCGACTAGTGTCCAGCTGTTAGTTATGATACATGTGCTGTGTGACCGACTAGTGTCCAGCTGTTAGTTATGATACACGTGCTGTGTGACCGACTAGTGTCCAGCTGTTAGTTATGATACATGTGCTGTGTGACCGACTAGTGTCCAGCTGTTAGTTATGATACCAGGGCTGCATCAAAAACCATCTCTGCGACCGACAAGTGTCCAGGTGTTCAAAGTTCCGTTAGCTTAACCCAATGGTTAATAAATTCAGAAAATGTAAAAAAAATAATAATTATTATTATTATTATTATTAAAACTTTTGTAAAAATCATAACTTTTGAATTTTGATCACGTCATTTTATAATAGCAATTATATGCATTATATTTTAAACATTAATAGAAAAAATTGCTATGTTTTTTTTGTTTTTTTTTGATCAACTAGCCCCAAATAAACAAACATTTCTGATTTAAATAAATCAGATTATGAGTTAAATTAATCTTTTACATTTATTTACATACACATTTTCTTTTAACAAAATTTAAAAAAAATAAAAATAAAAAAGAAAGTAAGAAAACTTTTTGAAATACCCATACGAGGATTTTTTTTTTGTCTTGGTCTTTACTTTTGCCAAAAACATATATGTTCGAGATGTCTCTATCTGTTGATAAGGCAGTTGTTATCATAACAATATGTCTTCAGTAGGCACAAAACTCGTTTAAAAAACAATCATTACTTTTTGATGGATTTTCTTGTTATCGCTTTGATCTTTACAACAGAACTGTTATTCGTGTAAGTTACATAACTTGAGATAACAAAGAAATTTGCATGTTACTGCACCTACCAAGTCTGTTGCATATATGTATATATATTAAAATCACAAATGCATTTGGAGTTGGAATCAATTTTGTGGGAAAATAAAAACCACAAAATTTGTTGTCAACGTTTTAAAAAAAACACAAAGATTATAAATGAGATTTATATTCATAAAACATAATTCCAAGAGATTTTCTTCAAACGTTTTTTTTTTTTTCAAATAGCAAAATCACGAAAATTAAATTTAAATAAAAACAACCATATTTTATGCCAACTCTTTCATGAGCAAGTACGTCAATTATTGTTATATCCACAATTCTCAATTCCACGAAATTCCAGACATTTTTTGAAATAACAAAACAGCCAAATTTTAACCAAAGAATATTAATAAAATATTTATAAAAACTCTCTATTACGTTGCGGGCATTTGAGAAATCTATAAAATTTTGGTTTATTCATTATGATTTGATGTATTCTCCTTTTATCAATTTGATCTTTACAACAGAACTATTCTGCGTGTAAATTACATAACTCGAGATAAAAAGAAGTGTTTTGTGTGGAATTTCTTACAGAAGATGTTGGATTTCTTTGCTGGTTAATCACATTTCATCTGGTTTGCTGAACCTTGAACGTTTGAATGCATTTAACAAACAAAATTAATACCCCAGGAATAGCAATTTTAATTTGTTGATGAAATCCAGATCAGGCAACCCTGAAAAAGCAAAAGAAATAAAGGGCAAAACAACTTTAAGACAACTCCAACCCCTTTAAAAGACACCGGACATACATGTTGGAGTTCGTGAGGAAGTGATATATTTTTTCTTCAACAACCAGTCGTTCCTAAATGTCTAAATTTCTGTGTCCGTTATCGAGCCATTTTGTGAGTCTGGATTTGGTTAAAAACGTGTTATTCGTCTTAAATACATTACAATAAAAAAAAACTTAATAGTGTCGCGTGCCTCTGATTTTGGTAGTTCTCTTTTGCCAAGTATGCTCTACACAGTTAAGTACAAATTGTTTGACATTTTACATCAATTTTAATTAACTCTACGACTATGTTTTCTAAAAACCACATTTTTAGTTAATGTTTACGCTTTTTCGTGTTTATCTACAACTATTTACATAAGTCACTGACAAGTTAATATATCTTTTAGTGAGTGTATATACTGTATATAGATGCCTTTGTTTCTAAGACAGTATTGTACATGTATATAAACACTAATTAAACAATGTTTATAATATATCTGTCGTTTTTTTTTCGAATTCGGACGGGTTGGTTTTTGTTTTCTTCTGGCACTCCACCATCCAAAAACCGAAAGCCTCGATATTAATTATCTCGACTGGGGTGTAAAACACAATCAATCCACCTAACTCTTTAGAACAGGTCACAAACAAGACAAAATAACCACGTTTATTCTGATTTACACCGTTATAAACTATGTCGTAACTTGTAGGTTTATGTTAAGTGTTTTGCAATTGAGTGTACATATACTAAGAAGTATCGCAGGATTTTTATTGACCGACTAGATAAGCATCTCCAATCAAATTGGAGATATTGAGCTATTTGGTCTATATTATTGAGCTGTGGTCTGGATCTTTAAATACATATTTAATTATCATGACTGGTCAAATTATCAAATCATTTGAACTATATTGTCAATTTATACATATTAGTAATTAGTAGTGAGTATATTGTTTCGAACCATATGCTAATTTCAATGGTGCCATTGGAATACTGACTCCGTCCACTTAGAGTGCTATTTCACTACTCATTATTTTAAGAAGCTAGTATTTTGTTTTCGTGGTTGCGATGTAACGAACATTTTTAGAGGTTTTAGTCACACACACACACACACACACACACACACACACACACACACACACACATGTAATGCATTTAATATTTCTTCTTGACTTACAATCTTAATTTTTTTTATTAAACTTTTCGACATATCGTAATTGTGTTTACTGAACTAAAAAATTAGTAAGTAAAAAAATATTTATTTATTTATTTATTATGTAGCGGGACCTTTGTGTGTCCAGGCTAGGGTTCGAGCAATTAAAGCAATTGAGCCGACTACTATTTAAATTAATTATTGTTATTTTATTGCAGATGTTCTTTAATAAATTTCATAGGTGACAATGTTTCCTGCAAAATACAGTTTCTGGATTACTTGGCGCGGTCAGTCCATCTGCGTCTATGAAACTGGCCTAGACGGTACATGTGTAGAAATATAAACAAATAAATTTAAAACAAAGCTTTAGAAATACAAAATGAAATTAAAATGAAAATGCGTAAAGCTTAACATAGTTATTGATACAGTAGTTGAAAGATGTACATGAAAGATAAAGAATTTAAATTACCAATTAACTTGACAATAAAAGTATAATTAATTCTTATCAGTTATAGCCTAAAATAAATTGAATATTAATTAAAATTAAGTGAGAAACAAAACTTGATTCTGAAGATAATTACAAAATAAAATTATCTTTAAAATAATTAACCAAGTTGCTTAGATTTTACAGTTTTAAATGCCTGCAAAATACAATTTCTGTATTAACTGGCGCGGTCAGTCCGACTGCGTCTAGGAAACTTGCTTAGATTTTACAGTTTTAAATGCCTGCAAAATACAATTTCTGTATTAACTGGCGCGGTCAGTCCGACTGCGTCTAGGAAACTTGCTTAGATTTTACAGTTTTAAATGCCTGCAAAATACAATTTCTGTATTAACTGGCGCGGTCAGTCCGACTGCGTCTAGGAAACTGGCGAAAAAGCCTTTTATCCCACAATGGTTTTATAACTGAACGCATAGCAGGTGTCTGGGAGTGTCATATTTTAGAAATAGTTTTGAAATTCATGTCTCAAAGGTTCACAGAAAATGTTTCTCCATAATGAAAACAAATTAGAATTTAGAGGATAAAAAAATAATAAATTTGGACCAATTCTAATTAAGATGACACAATAGTGACGTTATATATTTGTAAATCTCCTATAACCACTTAACATTATCCCCTAATCTAGGAGAACTTACATTGAAGCATAACAAATGAAACTAATGGTCATTTTTGTAACATAAGACCTGACCATTCCGTGATAAAATAACACTTAGGCCTTGCAGATGTGAAATTATTTAAAATAAAACAATGAAAAAAATAACGATAATTTAAACATACACAATTTACACATTGCAACATTTATTTATTTATTTATTCATTCATTCATTCATTTATTCATTCACAAAAAGGCAATATTATTTCATTTTGAACTTAACTAGTAAACTAGTCGTACTTTTTTGTTCCTTACTTGCGGAAGTGTTTCTTGTTTTACCAAGATGAGGGAACTATAAGTCTGGTCTTGCGACTGGCAAGTTAGAGATATCCGGTCACATGGTGGGTTGAGTGTATTGTTGTTTAACCTCGCATCAGCAATTTGTCACATTTTCTGAGAACTAGGTTATTATTCTCTCAAGATTTATTAAAGAGCAAACTCGTGTATGTGGGAAAATGTACGAGTGTCTATTGTTGTTTGTCTTGCACTGGCGCGCTTTAAGCGCGACTTTTGTTAAGGTGCTAGCTCACCGAGTTAGTATACCGAAAATTACCATACCATTCTCCTAGTATCTTGAAACCAAGTGAACAAATCGATACTCTGTCCCATTAATGCTGAGCGCCAGGCGAGGAAGAAATATTTTGAATTTTTAAGGATTCGAACCCATAACTTTGCACTTCCGAGACGGATCCCGGAGCACGAAGCGTGATTAAATACTGTGTTAAATGACGTCACTAAAAATTAATCATTAGTCGTAATCGGCGACTGAGGGAAACATTTTTACATCCGAGAATAAAACTAAAATTTATAGAGGGGACTTACACACCCCTTACTTCAAAGTTCTTCTTACGCTCAGATCAGCCACAACTTTTAATTTTTAACTTCAGTTGTATATAGTACACTTTGGTGATATATATTTTTATAGAATCTGGTCTCTGTTAACATTTTACTTTGTTTATTTTACAAGTTTATTTTTATCTTTTTATCACTTAACTCAGGTTGGAATAATTTATCTGAACACGTTTCTGCGCAATGGAACTAATTGTTCCGCGGAAGTGTTTGTTTATCTGTTAGTAATGTGTCCGTCTGGAGAATAAATACTTTTGCGGTTGACACGTGGGAATAATTCTGGTTTGTTAGTAGTAAAAATAAAAAATACTGTATTGTATATAACTTGGTTTGTAGTACTGTTTACAAATAAAATAGTCCTCTAAATCAAGTGTTTAAACTTACATTTGATAAAAATCATTAACATGTGTTTTTTCGTGATTTTCAGGATTTTTGTATATTTTAGTACCACGTGATTTGGTTTTATCTTTTATCCAATTATGTTTCATGTGTATGTTTATATAAACCTCATTGAATCAAATGTCGGTATTCCATCTTCATGCTTCTAAAAAAAAGTATAAGGGGTTCGCAAGAGTACCACATAATCAACACCCCTTCACTTTTATGCGAGAGAAAAAAGTTCATCTCGCAAAGTCCCTGAATAGCTTCGTTTCAAGTGAAACGTTCAACTGCGGCTCCATATCCTACGTGAAAAATTAAACTTCACAATTGTTATAGCGTAACACTCGTAGCGCTTACCTGAATAGAGTTGAGTTCATTATAGGGGCCACAAAAACGCCACGACAAACTTAATTCAACTGCGAAAACCGCTTAGTGCATTGTTCTGATAAGCCCTTTGTGAACAATAAAGCTGCATTGTTTTCCTATGCATGATACATAAACAGTGCATTTTTTCTTAACTACGCCTCTGATGCAAAATGTAATACTTGGTTCCATGATAAAACCTTTATTACGTTGAAATTCATGGGGAACTTACTGCTTTTTGAAATACCGAGGATCTAATTTTAGAAAACTGATCACGTGATACTTTATCGAAAAAGCGGCAACGTCAACAAACACTGCAATAGAGCTTGTGTTCAAGAGCAAAGCTTCCACTTCAACTATTGTGCGTATCCAAGCCAAACTGTTGTTTTATTTATACCCAGTGTTCTATCAGAGCCTGGTCGATTCGAATCCTTAGATTCAGTTTGTCCCAGTTGTCCGATGTTCTTTTTCTTTCAGAACTTGTTGTCGTTCTCGACAAACTCGACACGATTTCTCTTTTCCGACGCCATTGTTTACATAATGTATGACCTCCTCGCGCATGCTCCAAGCTGATAATTAACATTTTATCGAGTTGTCCCAAACTTTTAGGATTTCCATTTATTATAGCCAAATAAAGTGAAATTAAGAAAATGAATCCTGTAGATCAATTTATTTCGATTTTTTCTTCAATATTGGGTAAACTTAATGTAGCTTTAATTCTTTCATTGTGTAATATCGGCATCATTTCTTCATAGTTGATAAGAAGGTTCGTCAATTATAACTCAGCGCCACCTGTCGTGACACATCAAAAATTATATAAAAACAAGAAATAAACACGTGAAAATCTTTTGTCGTTTTCTTGAATATTTTTCCCTCTAGTTTGCAAAATAAAAACTCGAATAATTGTTACTTAATCTAGAAATTAAACTCAAAGACAATCAGGATTTATCTTCTATCTTGTGATTGGAAGTATCTATAGTCGGTCGTTGTGAACACTTCGATAAACATTTTTAAACATTTTACTGATTATGATGACCGTATTTGTTAAATAAAATAAGTATTTTGAAACAAGCAATATCCGAAATCTGACTGCCTCAATATTAAACCAAAAATTTTAAACTACTTTACTCCACTCCGCTTCAAAATTCAAGCAAGATAAAAAAAAATTTTTGTTAAAAAAATAGTAACCGAATAGTATGTTTTTCTTTTGCAAAGTTCATTTTAGCCAAAACACAATAATATAATTTATTTTGAAATCTCCAATATAAGAAAAGGGGTTAAAGTACGTATTCATCAAAATGATTTGAAAACGACACATTCTGAGATTCGAAGTGTTTGAAGTTTTTTCTTCATATAGTGCAAAGTTAAAAAGAGGAATATTAAGTTACGGAATATTTTGATAAATAAAAGATGTAACTGTCCGTCCTATCATGTAACTCGCACACCAAATGTAATCCTCCATTCTCTTACATCAATGTCTTGTTAGGACAAGTGTTATCACAAGGTGGCGTGTTTCAGAGGGACGTTATCTCTACGAGCTGAAACAGAAGGATGTCGACCCTTTGTCTGTTGAAAACAAAAGATTCTCGAAGCAGTAGGTCACGTGATTAATCTTAGTTATCAAAATGTTTTAGACGTGGTTGATGATAAAACGTACGGTTATGTTCGCGGTTTTGCATACATATGTCATCCGTGTGATAAAGTATTGTGTTTGTATTGAAAAAAATATTACAGAAATCATTTAAGGGTCAAGGTCAGACCAATAAAGCTTTCTAAAAACGTGACGCGGGCGTAGATTTATAAGTGTGAAAAAAGTTACCAATAACCAATTGTCTTCTGATGTCCGATTACTAGTAATGTCTTTTTCTGTTGTCCAATTAAAATTGGTCCTTTCGATTGTTTGATGGTGTAGCCGTTAATGGAACTTTAAGGTTTACATCACTGTAATATAATTCGGTGTCCGTCGAAATTCGGTGTATAATCAGTGGTCCCAAAAACCACAGGCACTTGTTTCTTTCTATTATTGGGGCAAATAGTTGGCCTATACTCTATACTATAACAGTGTTATAGTATATAGTATAGGCCAACTATTTGCCCCAATAATAGAATGAAACAAGTGCCTGTGCCAAAAACGTCTTTCTTTCTCTTCTTGTTTTGCTATTTCTATCATTAATTTAAATTGCTTTGGGAAGTAGTATGCTTGCCTGTGGCAAACTAACTCGGTATGATAGCAACATTGACAAACATCGCCATGACAATGCAGACCATAATAAGTACTCATACATCTCACGCATACACGAATTTTTCTTAGTTTAGGGTTTAGAGATTAATAACTTGGTGGCCGAGTGGTCTAAACGCTTGCTTAGGGATCACAGCGCCTCTCACTGCCTGGCCATGGGTTCGAATCCTGCTTAGGCAGATCCTAGTTTGAGAAAGTTTATCAATACGCTTGCCACGGTCGGTGGTACTTTTTACCACCTAAGAAATAACCGTCTCGATATAAGTGAAAAGTCTTGATTGAGCCGTTCAACACAATTACTTCTGCCATCGAGTTCATTGTTTTAACATCTACGGTGATCATACTGAGTCATACACTGAGTCAAATAAAAAAATTATAATTTTGGCTTTTCTAAATGATCAACTCCAATGAAACCAGAGCTGTTTGCTTTACATTCTCAGTTCTGTTTCCGATCCAGGAAACAATTTTTCAGAAAAAATTTCTATCATTTCTGAAACTATTTGAGTACTTCTTTCAACAGTATGTTGTGTAGTAATGTTGTTAAACGTCGCATCAGCCATTTTTCGAGTCAGCTATTTGAGACGAGAGACAGTGGTATTAATTCACAAAACATGTCCGTGTACGCTTATAATGTGTGTATTTTGATCTGCCGTAAAAAGTGCGCAAACAAAGCGACTTTTTGTAAGGGTGCTAGCTCATCGAGTCAAAAACAAGTTCGTGTATGTGTGTGATGTGCGAATGTGAATTTAGATCTGCTGTAATCAGAG
>CM056610.1:30471256-30506256 GCA_029721355.1 Tegillarca granosa
ATATTAAAACTTTTACACATTCTAAAAAGTTTTGTCATACTTAATGTCTGAATAACTTCATTATCCGGAATATCTGCTGCATTCTGCATTTCAACTTGGATTCTAAAATTTAAAAAAAAATAAACTTACAAACATTACAAAAAATATTGCTACATGTTACATAGAATAAACATCCGCAGACGTTTCTTTTATACCGAATCGTGAAACAAGTATTTAAAAAATGAATAAAAAGATAAAAGCAAAACGGAAGATGATCAAAATATTGTTTTTCACTAAGGACAATACCACAAAATTAATTAAAAGTTGTTGTTTCACTTTAAATTTCTGAATAATTAAAAATGAAATTACTTACCTTTTGTACACAAGTCTAAAACACGACTCTATAGATGTATCACTGTGGTATAATATCATATGAGGACGTGATAACTTAAAATTTAAGATAAAGGGTCGAATATGTCACGTTATTGGGAAAGATCTTTATGATATGACAAAAAAAGTAATCCACTTGACCTTGATTTATTTAGTTTTTGAATAAACCAATTTTAATTTTTTTTAAAAATATATTGCACTGTCCTGAATGCAAAATGAAGAAAGAAACCAAAGGGTGATAAAAAGTAAACTACAAATAAATGCAGAGCTTTTTTTATTTTGTTGACAACATATGCCTACTTCAATATTGCTATTACATTATCTTTTCAAGCACAACAGTCAAATCCTAAAAAAGCTCTTTTCGAAAGACATGACTTACTTTTTCTTACGTTTCAATCATTCAATTTATTGATCAAAGTTTCTAAAAATGATTTGTCTACTGTTTTCAATAATTAATTCCTTGAGGAGTAGTTCTATATTTTTATCACTGTATTGCTTGCATAGTCACATAAATAACTGAACAAAAAATTACAAAAGAAAAAACTACAAATGACACAATACCTCTTGCTTTACAAAAGATTGTAAATTACGAAAAAAGAGTGACATATCTTTTGAATTGAAAACCAAATGGGTTTATTGTACTTTTGAAATGGTTGTATAAATATTGATATTTTGGTTCATATGTAACTCAAAAATGTGTCTGAATTTTTATCCATTTTTGTTAAGAATTCTGCATATAGTGTGCATAGGTATCATAAAAAATGGTATATAATTAGTTATTTTCATTTCACTTACAATTACAATATAAATTTGGTACACATAACCAAGCAAACAAAGTCAAATTTTATGTTTATTCTTTGCAAACTTTACAAAAACATCAAATCAACTTTATATAAAAGTGTTATGCATTTTGATTTGATACTCTCCATTGTTTTGCTATTTCGTGGTAAGGAAGGTAATTTTTTTCTAACTTTGTGAGAAGTTGTGTTTCATCTTGCAGAAATATTTAAAGGTACTCGTAATTTCTGTATATAATGTCTATTTTTATTACAACTCTTAATTGTGTTTTTTCTGAAGGACCATTTCGGTGTAATCTCCCATGTATTTAACTAAATTAGCAAATATGGCATATCGGGATTTAACAGGTATTTGTGTTATAAATTGGACGCAATCTTTAAAATCCGATGAGGAAGATTTCGGCGCGGAAGGATATTTTGACAGCGTTTGTCGCATACAAAAGAAAATTCTCCCTTCACAACAGCTGGTTTTGTGCATGTTTTGTCTGAATATCTTAAAATCTCTATCAAGTTTTTCTAATTATTTCTCGATCACTTTGCTTCCATTTTCTATTTCTTTTTAATTTCTTCATTTATCTCATAGATAAATAAGTTAAATTTAATAATAAAATAAAACATTTAACAAAACAAGACAAGAAACTACAAAAACAAATTTTTATCACTCATTTCAAACTTGATTTAAGAACTTTTATGTCAAGTTATGTGGTTGTAATACAATATTAAGGTCATATTACATCAAAGCAACCCTAAATAACCAATAATACTAAACTATCACTAATATTTAGTAATTGTTTAAAAAAACCTTATACAAATGTGTAGTAGACTATAGGACATTTTGGTCTATATAAGCCATATGTTTTCTTACTTAAAACTTAACATATAAAAAAACGATACTTGTTGTTATGCTTAATTAATTTCAATCTTATTCCATTTTTAAAAAGTAATATTTCCTGTACCTTTTCCAACACTGCAGCTTGCGCATGTCTGTTTGCTTTCTCCAAAGACAGAAATTCTTTCAGTTTTATTTTCAAATGTTTTTCTGTGATCTCGTCGTCATCATCATATTCAATCTTACACAGGTCACATAACATCAATACCTTAACATATTTCGCTTTATCTATAACATCATCAGTCAAATCTTCAAAATCATGATTAGCCATATTTACCTTACTGTAAGAATTATTTTTGCCAGTAATAATCGATATGAACGTTTTTCTTTAAAAGCTGTTAATTTAAAAAAACAACAATTAAACGCAGATATTTAAACTTAAATAAACTCTGTGTGTGTGTGTGTGTGTGTGTGTGTGTGTGTGTGTGTGTGTTTATCTCATCATTTCAATGTACAGTTGATTTTATACACCTTTCGTCTTCGATAGAAAACTGTGTAATGTTTCCATTTTATTTAACAAACTTGAAAAGCTTTATGAATTCCCCGTTTTAAGACTTATTTTAAAAAATCTCAAAAACAACAAATTAAATTAACAGACTAACTAAAAAGATAAATTGGTAATGAATCAATGTACCTTTAACAGTTTTATAAACTCGGTGTATATTATGTTAGTATGATGATAAACTGCAAGATAAAACTATCGATTTGTCAACATAGACAGTTGTCATACCATGTCATGTGAAAGATATAACATTTTGTTCCATTTAACTAAGTTTTTCTCATGAAGTAAGATAAATTTTCAGATAACCAATAAACCGTTTATGGACTTAGCAAGGACACTTGTTTCAGATAAAAGTAGTTACTTGATATACCTTAAAACTTACAATAATCATAAGATATATCATTTTTAAGGTACATGAAATTCGGTTATCACCTCAAATTATTCTTCAAGTACATAAATAATTGCTATGTTCTTCTTGTGTGAATCTGTCTTTTGAAATATAAGCCACAATTTTCATTCAATTCATGGCTTGCAATTTCTATGCTGACGAAAATAGATGTGACGTCATAAAGTGACTGCTCCAATGAATTGACACGTCTGTTTTAAGCGATATTTGGACTTATACCTCAATTATGACACCCATAAAAGGTTACATCTGAAGCTATACGACAAAAGTGATGACTTCAATTTTTCTATTGTCAACTTTCCGTTTCTTTGCAGTAATATCCCTGCTTCTCCTGCGTATGGTGTATATGTTTCACAGTTAATACGGTACGGTAGAGCTTGTTCCCACTATGGGAACTTTCTGCAACGAAGCAAATTACTTACAATTAAATTGTTGACACAAGGATATTGCAAGCCTAGGCTAATCAGGGACCTTAAAAAGTTTTATGGCCGTCATCACAATATTGTTGATAAGTATGTAGTCACTGTATCCCAACTTATACTGGATATATTTGACTTACCATAGTTCTTTGTTCCTTTCATTCTCAAAATTGACTTGCATGTGACGGTTGTAGCTAGCTAAACAGGAGGTGCTTACCCTTACGGAGCACCCGGCCTCACTTCCTTGATGGAAGTTCACGTGTATCACTTATTTTGCCAGTTTGCAAAGTTTTTACTTTGTTTTTGAGATTGTGATATGGACAAGGACTGGTATGTTTGTTTTATTTTATTTGTTCCAGTCCATTGTGTATTTTCAGCATATTTTATCTCAATGATTTATATGCCTGTTTTAATTAGAACTTTTATTTTTTAAAACATTTATTAATATCATTGTATATCACCAATATCAAAGATTATTAGTAAATCCATGTCACATCAATAATTTTACTGTTTTCAAGCCTTATTAAGATCTACTTATGACGCTTATAAAATATACCCTGCACAAGACAATATTATTTTGAAAGAAACCAATCTTTAAAAAAAACAACTTAACAGAAAATTGGACAAAAATGTATCGGAAGAATATAAAATCGCAATGATAATAATCTAAAAAAAGATATTACAAACTGAAATATTTTGTCATTCAAGAGCCTGACCGAAATAGATTTTTGTTCTAAGTAGTCCAAAAAAGGATTTGGACTGATAAATTGATTAAACGTTAGGATAGGGTTAAACGGCTTTTTCAAGGATGTATTAGGACGACTACACGATAAGAAGCATATAATATATTGACATTTAAAGTGCGCTTAAGGGAATGTGCATTAAAGTTTTTTACCTTACTATGCGAATTATGTTTTCAAGGTCTGATCCATATAACCTGAGTCAATAAATGTTTCTGTTAATTATTTCATGTTCTTCGTCGTATTTGCTGCATAACTGTCAGCAATAAAGATTGAAATTTTAAACTCTAGACAGATTCTTAGCAAATAGTTAGGTTGTGTTTTAAAAAAAATTCAGCTAAAAACATGTATTTGTTAATAAATAAAACAAATACAGTCTAACTTGTGTTAGCGGCCACTTGTATAAAGCGGCCACTTGTCTATAACGGCCACCATTTTTCCGACCCCAAGCTTCAACAGAACTGTCTATAGCGGCCATTTGCAATGTTTACGAAACTTCGTCAGTTTCCGGAAATTTCCGGAACCAGTGGACATAAAACAAAAAACCCATAATGCAACTCCGTTTATATGTATCTAAGCGGCCATATTGGGTAATGCTTACATCCCGATAAGACATTGACATTTTTTAAATTTTAAAACATGCAGTAATATTTGATTTTTTTCTTTATGTCATATCAAACGGAATGCATTGACTTTAGAACAGCGAGTAGAATTGTTTAATAAATCTGAAAAGGAGAAATTAAGTACTATGAAACTCGCGGACGTTATGGTGTTGGACGAACCCAAATCAAAAACTGTGTTATCGGACTATGAAGCAAATGTATCTTGGGAAACAAACCGGTTGTGCTGTTCTACCGCTAACGGACATTAATTTCGTTAGTTTGGAAATCGTACCACGATGCGATATCAAGTCATTTCGGTACCAGTGTAAAAAGTCATTTCGGCATCGATATGTTTTTGGCACCAATTTAAATTCAAATCGG
This sequence comes from Tegillarca granosa, assembly GCA_029721355.1. Classification (NCBI taxonomy): domain Eukaryota; kingdom Metazoa; phylum Mollusca; class Bivalvia; order Arcoida; family Arcidae; genus Tegillarca; species Tegillarca granosa. The sequence continues at coordinate 30,476,362 of CM056610.1, forward strand.
TACCGACTACGATTAAATTCGGCACCAGAAAATATTTTATTATTTATTTTATGTTTGTGTACGATTTTTTTATTAAAAATTAATAGTTATTTTTAATAAAGATATGTAAACAGTAAATTTGACAGTTACAAATGACACAGATAAACACTGCTCTGATCACTAAACCGTGAATTCATTATCTAAATGATTATGTAATAACTTTCTTTGAAGTCTGAATAAGCAAGTGTGTTATGGTTCTGAAGTGACTTAATTATGCAACACCCCTATACCTAGCAAAAAAAAGAGAAAGAATAAATTATTTAGACATATTAATGTTACCAGGCCGTTGTGGTGCGAAGGATTTGTAAATTCCTGAAAATGTTGAATAAATTAATGTTAAAAAACATGTATTTTTTTCTTTGTTAATCTCAAGTTATAAAAGAAACAATTTCATGGTTAGCTATATTCAGTTTAATTTGGGTACTAAAATGAATAAAAAAGAACGTTTCAGATAATAATTTTTGATGATCCTTGATCAGAGAACTTGTCTATAAAGGCCACCTGTCTATAAAGGCCATTTTGGCCGTATCCCTTGAGTGGCCTTTATAGACAGGTTTCACTGTCATTACATGTAAATAAATAAATAAAAACCGACAAAGCAAACAGTATAAGGCCAAAAATTTTAAGAAGGTTGAACCCCCTCTACCTGTTTAACAGTGTTTCCTTAAAATATAAACATTAAGTTATACTAATGAATTTCAATACGTACCATCAATGACAAAAATAATTATGTAGAAACTCCATATAAAATATTATTAAAATTACACTTGATAAGCGTTTACACACTTTATGTAATATAGTGATAACAAAAAAGCTATAGGTTGATATATTTTCAATTTAGAAATCAATCTTGATAAACGCACGCATTCTAGACAACAAAAATAAAATAAAAAGTATAACATTTTTTTATTTGTCTTTTTTCTTTGTTGTATTGTTTACTTGTGTTTAAAAAATCGATTTCTTTTTGCTTTTATTTTTGTTGTTGCCAAGTATTTTGAACTTTGGAACGTTTTCAACTTTGATTATTTATCTCCAAAAACCCTGACCAATTAGATTCTAGAGAATTTAAGATAATTTTTTAAACATTGAAAATATCGTTTTTCGTCATAATCATCGCGCAAAAATATGACAATAAGAATATTTGTTGTTTTTGTTATCGCTTTATATACAAGGATCAATACATACATGTAGTTATTTTCTTAAAAATATTGTTTATAAGTATGTAGTCACTGTATCCAAATTTATATTGAATCAATTGGACCATAGTTTTTTGTTCCTTCATTTTCAAAATTGACTTGTACGTGACGGGTGTAGCTAGCTAGACAGGAGGTGCTTACCCTCCCGGAGCACCCGGCCTAACATCCGTGATGGAAGTTCACGTGTATAACTAATTTTGCCAGTTTTCAAAGTTTTTGCTTTGTTTTTGGGGATTGTGATGTGGACAAGAACTGGTATGTTTGTTTTATTTTATTACACAGAGACAAAGTGACTGACATTTAATTACCGGTATTATATCGTGTAAGCTTAGTTATAGAGAAGTATTGAAGAATAAACATCTGTCTGTGTGTCGATTTGTCCGTGTAAGTTGAGCCCGCTCAAAAACTTTTACATCTTTAGAAGTATTTTCATTGTTATTGCCACACGTGTAAAGTATTGAATTTGTCGAGTCCACATTGCGTAGCTCTAAAGTCAAGTTTACAATATAAATACAAATGTATATGTACACTTAAGCTTCCATTTTACACACGTTACAAATACTGAAATAAAACATGTAAATATCTAAATATGCACTACGGATGTCAATGTAATTCAAGATATAAACGAAACAAAACAAAAAAGTACTTCTATAATGCAATAAAATAAAACAAACAGTCTTTGTCCATATTACAATCCCAAAAACAAAGTAAAAACTTTGAAAAACTAGTAAAATAAGTTATACACGTGAATTAAAATAAAATAACATAGACTAAGTAATATATAAAATTATGTAAATACTAAGTATTCATCAAAAACGTAATTACAAATCAAATTAAGCACAACACAAAATATACAATAAACAGATTTCACAGACTACGAAACGAAACAAAACAAGTCCATAAAAATAAAACATGTAGTCCACGAAAATTAAATCACTTCCTGTAAAAGTTTGTAATTTTCGTCTGCTTCCTGGTCTTTTTCGCGACGAAGTCTTTATTCACAATATCTGAAATTTTGCACACGCTCGCTAAAATGCCCTCTGAATTTTCACGATGTTGAAAGTAGATTAACCATTAATCACATACTGTAAACATTTCTTCAGGCGAAGGAAATAGATCAGGTGTCTCGCTTGGGTCGTGGTCATCTTCATGGTCGTTATACAAAATTTGTTTCGTCGTCTGCCTCTTCAATTTTATCGTCGTCTGTCATTTCGGCACAAGTTAAAATCTCACTGACAATTGGATGAAACCATTCACAACTGACTTGGTTAGGCCATGTCGAACTAGTTTTGCCAATAGTATATCGTCGCCGAGGTCTTCGTCTATTTGAACGTCTGTCTCTGTTTCAGCAACATTTTTTTTTTAAAAAAAAAACCATCATGTTTAAAGCAATTAGCAATGGTTGCAGGTGTTAAGTTTGAACATGTTTGTTGTAGAATTGTTAAAGCATCTAGCACTGACAGCGTAATGTCTTTTTTATTATCAATCGCCCTTATATTACGTAATATCACACGTTTTATATATTGGACTTTTAGATTTTGGATGATACCCTAGTCCATCGGTTGTGTCTTAAATGTAGTATTAGGCGGTAGAAAAAAAGCTCTACAGACTTTAGTCCTTTTATTTAGGGATGAGTTGGACAATTGTCTATCACCATAGCCACTTTTACGTTTTTTAGCATCACTTTACTATCAAATGACTTGACCCAATTGATAAACAGGTCAGAGGTCATCCATGCTTTTTTATTGACTTCGTAGCCTGTCGGATATGTTTTTAAATTGGCTTCTTTTTTTTTTTGCCCCCTTACAATCTGTTTCTTTAAATTCAAGAATCGTACCGAGTAAAAACGATAAACAGACCAGTTTCATCTGCGTTGTATATATCTTCTGGTTCATATTGATCTAACAATAATCTTAGTCTTGCATACCAGTTCGTCATGTCGTTTGAATTGATATCAACTGATTTCTCTTCTACGCAAATTGTTTGAAAGTAATATAATGTCTTTCTTAAAACTTGTCTAGCTAACCCGTTGAAGCTTTAAACTCTGGGTAATTTAACTTTTCTACAAATTGTTCTGCTTTTGCTAACACAGTTGGACCCGATAGTGGTTTGCCTTGGTCTCTTGCAGTTTTAAACCATTTTAAGCATGCAGTCTCGACTTCTTCGAAATGAACTGTTTTTAGGAAGAAAAACAGGAAGAACTTGACCTGCCTTACTTGTATTGGATTCCAAAACTTCACAAAAATCCATACAAGGAAAAATATATAGCAGGTTCCTCTAAATGTACTACTAAATCATTATCAGTAATTGTAACACAAATTTTGACAGTCGTCAAAGATGGCCTTCAGACTTATTCAGATAAAGTCTATTCTACATCTGGCATCAACCAAATGTGGATTCTCAAAAATTCTAAAGAACTACTTGACCATTTTGTTTCTAATACTCTATTTTCGGTAAAAAGTATAAAACTTTTGATTGTTCTACCCTTTACACCACTATCCTTCATGTTAAATTGAAAGAACGTCTAAAACAAATCATTCACTTTTCATTCTTTTATAAAAACGGTAAACCTAGATATAAATATCTAGTGCTCAACAGGGATTCTGGTTATTTTGTAAATCACCATACAGACTGCAAACAAAAATATACTGAAGACACCATCAACAAAATGTTAGAGTTTTTTAAAGTCTTGTGATCTTTACCCACAACGTACACAATCAAATTTGAGAATTTAAGGAACACGAAATTGTGGGATGACAAAAAATATCTTTTTAAAAATGATGGAAAGTAGGTTTTTCACAAGATTTTACCTTTTCCTTAACAATTTATTCTAGAGAATGTAAATAGCACTTGAACGAGTTTATTTTAAGTTTCAAATAATCAGCACAAGATGCTTTTCAATTTTGTCACAATCATAAAATTTTTAATTTCCGGTAACAAGTAGGTAATGAATTGCCTTAGGCGGCTTATCCATTGCATCTTCAACATGATTCAATCCTGAACATTCACCAGTGTCCGGCGTAAAGAAAAATGACTGACAGATACATCTATTATCAATACATTTCCTTGCACACAATACTAGGCTGTTAACTGGCACTGTCCATGAAATTGTTGCGTTTGTAACTGTTGGATGACCATTGTCAGATCGTTTGTATTGGTATCCTGAAACAAAATTATTCTTACTATTTTAGTAGTAGTAGCATTCAAGTTAATAATTACATATCTGAACATGCAAAGGCTTAAAGTTAACATTCAAAACAAACGAGGACCTAAAGCCATTATATAATAAGAACAGTGAAAAATAATAGAACATAAACTGATTACTTATCATAATATAAGAATAATAAACTTTTAATTAAAATATTGTACATGGCAAAACAACAATTCAACCAAGAATGCAGGATACACGTATTAATGACGCAATCGGGTAAACAAGCATCTCACATCCATGGCCCACTGATTTTAAAACTTTAAACATTGAATTTCTTATAGCACTTCACGGGTAACACTTTGAACCAATTGTTAGATATAGGTTTACAAAATGACATAAATAATTTCAAATCAATAAAATTTGGGTAAGATTTATATAATTTACAATTGGTTACTCCAAGACACGTACACATACACACGTATGATTTATGTTTTTGTATGTTTTTAGAATCTTACTGTCATCAATGTTGTATTTTTATATACATAACGTGAAAGTATCAACTGTAAAATACGTACCTTGTTTGTTAAAGTTGTTACAATTGTTTTGTTGGTTATTGGTTTCTATAATTGACTTAATTTCGCTTTCTGTTTTCCACTGAGTGGTATCAGTTAAATTACATTCTGAGCAAAAATATAATTAAAAAAGTCATGTACATTGTCTCCCTTGGAAAAAAACCTACAAATATTGTGGAAGAAAAAACATTGTCCTGCCCAAATTTGTCTTGTAATTTAAAACAAATACAAATAATGTCATATGTTTTTACTTGCTTGAACTTTTAAAAATTACAAAATGTTGGGTTGGACTGGAAATTTTTGTATATATTTATTAATTTTGACAAATGTGTTAATTTTCAATTTATATTTGATTGTTATTTTTTACATTTTACAAACCAGTCCTAAGCTTGATGGATACACTTATTGATTAATATTATTTGAAATATGTTCAAAATTTTAATCTTATATGTCTTATCGATCACTGTGCGTCACAGTGTTAGCAAAATCTTAATAATTTATTAAAAAAAAAGAAACTGTTTTGTTTTTCAAGGAATTCTCCAATATTACACTACCTATTGTTGATTTTTCTACAATACAAAATTCAGTTTGAACCTCTGCACAGAAAATGTAACATAGACAATTTCTACTACAACTATGAAATTTGTTAAAAACCATAAAACATTCTTAAATACCGTTTTACATTATCTCTCAATCAATTAGATATATTCTATCAAAATGTAAAACATTTGCACCAAAGCACATTAAAAAGTTCATATTTATTGTCCTTAGCAAAATTAAAATTTTTTTAAACTTAAAGTATAACTGCAGATGTTTCCATAGATGGAAAATGTTAATGGTAAAACTATCTACACTTGATTAATCAAGCAGTACTTAAAGGTTTAGCTACATATTCATTTAAAGGGCATCTCAGCTGCGAAATATGTTTAATTAAGCGACAAGTATATCACCAAGGAGCATGGCTTATATCTCTATAGTGTAGGTTTCTAGTGAAGAAGTTATGCTGCCTTTTGATGTTGTTTCCGCTTTAAATCCGAATTTCCCTTATCGTAACAACATTGTTTCGACATAAGTTAAATACTGTTTTTTAACAACATAACATTGTTCTGACTAACAAAACGTTTGTTTGGTGTACTTTTAAATATTACTTACCGTCTTTATAGTTACCGATTACTCTCATATACGAAGTCTCATTGAATAGATTCTCATCACCTGAATATAGAATTGGATTATTTGTTAGAGGAGTATTTTCGTTTTTTTTTCTAAGTAAAACGATGTTTTATATTAATAAAAAAACGTTTTTTCGGTTCATATGAAATTTTTTAAAGAAATTTATTGACCTACTATTTTACTTGTGAAAGGTGTCTGGCACCATGAAAAATGTTTTTGATTCAAACCATCACATATATCGTAAATCAATGGTCAGTACCCTAATTTACTAGTGCGAAAAATCCATAATGTCTGTTGTTATTATAAAACTGATATGTGATTTGGTTTTCATTATAAGTTATGGTCCAGTTTTGTCAAATAATATTTATTACTGTTGTTTTAGTTATTTGTATTTGTATTTTGACAATTTATCAACGGACATGGATTTTGTTCTTTATCCCTATTAGCAATGACACGCAATGATATTGTTTGATTTCATATGCAATGGTCATATACAATGCATTATCAAGGTTAATTAACTTGAAAAAAAATTGCAATTTCATGTTAAGATTTTAAAAATTGCATTTCCAAAAATCTTAATTTTACCTCCAAATTGTTATCAAAATACTATTACAGTTTTATCACAATATTTCAAAGGGAAGTTCTGGTGGAGTAAACTCCCAGAGGGTATTCATAACTCAGTAGGCAGTACTTTTTGCTGTCAGAAAATATACTATTAGCACAATTTTCAGCCGTCTTAATTTGGAAATCTATTTAAATATAAGGTTTGCCCCCTCATACAAAGCATTCCTTAGCTGGATTAGATTAGGTTGATTATTTTTTTTATCTGTTTGGTTTATGTTTTTATCTATCAAACTTTTAGTCCCATAGTGTCACTGATGAGGAATGATTTTCCGAACTGTGTACATATGGCACAACAAAATATAGCAGGTATTTGTTATATATTCTATAATCAAATAAATCATTTGTGGCTTGTTAATGTTTAATAAATAAAATATACACACTAGGATTGCAAGTTCTTCATTAAATTTAAAACGTTCTTATTAATTGTTTCTTGTGGTTTTTTATTATTGACCATTGGTTGTAAAGTAAGTGTATTAATGCCACAAAATAAATTCTATTACAACATTCTTTCTTCTTTCTGTAGCATACGGATTTGATTTTTTTCAGCTTCAAAAATAAAATATATGTCATTAAAATTAGAAATTAGTGATCTAAATTGAGACAAATACAAGCCCCGACCAGTGTATTTAATATATTTTGCTGACCTGTTAAATGAACATCATCAATCAAACTTGTGATGAAAAGATGTTTGGTAAGCAGATTTGTATCGGTTTAACATTTTTATTTTCTATTTTAAAACTCTTCTTGTTATACGCAAGACTTCTTTAAATTGTTGTAATTTTAGAAGTATAAACATGTTTTATTGTTTGCGCTTATTTTCTAAGCTATTTAAACGGAACGATAATTAAAGAATGGGTTTTTTTCAGGATTGTTTCACTGTCTTTTACAAAAAATTACTTAGTATAAACAACATACCTGGAATATTTCCATACGATGGCTGAGGCGTTTGTGAAGCAGCGTAATATTTTGGATATCCTGTAACACCTCTTGGAAAGTATGCGGCCATATACAGGTTTTGTAGTGGATCATCATTTTTGAATATTTTTAGCATAACGTCTTCCTGTGGTCTGAAGAAAAACAAACCAAATTCAAGAATGTGACGTAAGCCTTTTAAAAGGCAAATGCTATTTCCTAAATGTCAAAGTGAAAAAGTAAAGGCCGTTAAATAACATAAAATTGACTTTTTGATTAATCAAATCTATACATGTTCAAATCACGATCCGAAAAGCAAAGTGAAAAATCTGAAAACGGACAATTTAAGGTAATCACGTGAACTTCCACCAGGGAAGTAAGTGCTTAAGGAAAATTAAGAATCTAAGGTAGATGGAACTATGGGACGTCAAATTTGTTTTGGATACAGAAACATCATATTTATTAGAAATATTGTTAAGACGGCCAAAAATCTTTATGTGCCTTCATAAGCCTAGGCCTGTAATATCTTTATGTTAAAAAATGAATTATGCAAACTAAACTTGTTGATATTTTGCTTTTCACAGAATAAATAGAGCATAAATATTTATCAAATTATTTTGACTAAAAACAAAAGTGTGTGTGTGCGTGTGTGTGTGTGTGTAACAAAAACACTTTATCATTGCAACCCTTTATAATTGTATTTGCGTACTTACGTAATTGTAAAACCGACAGATGATAAATCTACACCTAGACATACAACCCTATGTGATGATAGAATCAGATCCTTTAACGAATTACTTTTGTAAGGCGGCTTTACCGTCGTGAAGAAATATTTGTTATCCGTGTCACGAAAGGCAATGTGTATCTGTGAAAAGATCGAAAATCATGCCACAATAAAATATTTTTCCCTAAATTCTATGTCATTTTTCTTAATCTTATTGTCACAAATTGTTTTGTGAATGAGTAATTTTGGCCTTAAAATGACTATTTGTATTGGTAAAAACAGGTCCAATTAGTTTGAATTAGAAATAATTTTAAATATAATCCAAATATTTGCAATGAAAAATGAAAAAGATGTTCTACCTTGACAGCAAATCCAACGGAGAACATGGCAAATTATTAGTCAATAACAAAACAGAAAACAAGAAAAAAAACAAAACAAAAAATACAGATACATGAAGGGACCAATGATTGTGACATTCCAGAATTTTAAAGGATACTGAAGTAAATATTCACCGATGTTACTTTAGTGAAATTGGAAAGCTCGAATTGTAAGGCACATTCATTGTTTATTTAGAACGTAAATTGTTAATATTTTGAAGTCTAAAAAATATTTCTCACAAAGAATGTACTTAACTGAAACTAACAAAACTGCGATAACGGGCAACTAAATTTTAAGGTCATCTTAGTATCTGTATTACAGAATACAGTTGAATATTAAAAGGAATATAACTCAAACAAACAAAGTAATTACTTCTAATAGTGGCCAATTCAGTTAAAGTTCTATCAGAGAAGTGAGAATAGGCACCCCGATAGGGTAAGTACCATTTGGTTAGCTGTCTCGAACCGCCACGTGCAAAATTAGAATTCAGAATGAAAGAAACGTTGAACTATGGAACGATAAATATATCGAGGAAAAGTTTGAATACAGCGACTTCATACGTTTCAACAATATTAAAAAACTTTTAGGGCCTTGATAAGTCTAGGCCTGCATTACTTCTCTGTCAACAATTTTTTGTAGGTAGTTTGCTTAGTTGTAGAAAGTTCCAATAGTAGAAACAGATTCTACCATAATGTATGAACTGTGTATTAAATACACTGAAAGAAAAAGGAATGTTGCTGCTTAGAAACGGAAAGTTGACTCGAGAAAAATTGTAATATAGATTCAATGTAGCCACTTAATAGTGTAGTAATTGAGGTCTATTCTAAAGTTAACTTTATTTGTTCCTTATATGCTATGTATACGTAATTGCAAAAGTTCATTTTATAGTCAAAATTAATTAAACTACATAAAAATCTTTATTTTTAATTATCCTTTACTCATGTTTTAAAATCTCGACCCTCAAATAACAAAATTACTACAAAAATCGATACAACTGTAGAATTTAAGCTAGTGTCGTAAGTTTAAAGATATGATATTGGATGTACCAACACTTTGTTTGTTAATTAGGAAAAATTGTTAGGCCCGTATTACACTAAAATTATTCGTGTAATTTTGTTTAGATTTATCCCAAATATAGATAACAAACTGTCTCATCACTAATAGGTGAAAAAATACCTATTCGATGTAAAGCAGCATTTAATCTTTCCACCTAACCATTTCGTGTCAATATTTCTTATTCGATATCATTTCTAACTTTAAACCGATTGCAAATTAAAATAAAAAAAGGAATATCTTATAAACATCTATTTGGTAAATTAAAACAAATTCTCAAATTTTATATTTCATATTTAATTAACTTTAACCACAAGTAAAAATCTAAATAAAATGATTAAATGGTCAATTTTGTATGATATTATTCAGGAAAAACACTTTTACAAAAGTATTTTAAGGATATTGCAAGCAAAATAAAAGCTGGTTAATATTTACCCCAACAGGACAGTCACTAATAAACGGAATGTCTATATATCCATTTCTATGTATGCTGTCTCCCTTCTGTCCTGTACTGTAGCCATAAAGTTCCCATAAGTCAAAGAATGATATCGCTGTTCCTTTATCAATTTTCATTAACTCTGAAAAAGAGCTTTACCATTTAATATATAACACAAATACCTGTTAAAGTTTGATATGCCATAAATGCATATTCGGAAAATCTTTTCACATCATGTTAGGGTAAATGTAATGAACATTGTCTTCAAAGCTTACCAGCATATTATAAATTAGCATATTTTATTGGCAAATTATCCGTCTCTACTAACAAATAAATATAAGCTACGGTCGGTGGCTGAGTGGTCTAACTCGCGCATACATATCTAGGTACCTTTTACCGAATATGTTTTCTCACCCTCCGAAAGATTCTAGGGTGGAGAAATTTTTGGGTTTGCTTGCTAAAGTTTTTTTAATTTATTTATTTTTCGGACACTCTTGTTTTCTCCATCGTTTTGAAAACGAACCGCCTTAATATGAGTAAAATAATGTTGACTAGGGTCTAAAACACCATTACTAATCACAAAACCTTTTAATACATGTAATGATACATTTTTTCTCAAAGTAAATGAAAGTACTATAATGCATTTAACAGATCTAATATTTAAACATACATTAATTTGCAATTACATTTTTAGACATTTTTTTAAAGAATCTTCTTTATGAATTTTTTATAATTATATTATGTGTTATTTGTAAGATAATTTGTTATATAAATAAATATTATTTACTCACTCATGTGTAAAGGCATGTGAATTCTATAGAATAAAGCACGTAAAACCACATCAAAAATATTCCTTTTACATAACATTATAACAACTTCAAATGCAAGAAACTGAAACGGAAGAACCTGTTTTTTACAAAGAGGAAATAAATCTAACAATTTTAAGAAACGATTAACTTGTTAAGCAATTTTGTTTTCCGTATATCTATAAACATTTTATCACATATTTCTCTCAATTTGCTTGTTTGTTATATAGATTTTTTAAATTAATTTTTAAATGTTTGGATTATCTTTTCATCTATCAAAATGTTTGGCCCCTAGAGTCACTGATGAGGAATAAATTTCCGAAATGTGCACATGTTGCACAACAAAATTAAACAGGTATTTTTGTTAAATATTACATAGCTTTCCAACTGTTCGCTACTTCTGAAAATCTTAATTCATACACCAAAAGCCATGGAAAAAGATGAAAATATTACACTACAATTAATTCGCTAGTTCGATCTCAATTATAATTAACTTACCTTTCCAACTGTTTCCTGCGTCTAAAAAACTAAATTTACGCGCGAAAATGAATGTTAAAAGAAGAAAATAATACAACATATTTAATAGGCATCAAAAATAGGTTTTGTAATTTCAATCTAACAAGGATCATCTACAGTTCGAATATATATATATATACTACTGATTCAGTCTCTACTGTCGCATTACAATAGCAATGTCTCAATAGAATTGACTTCTATACAGAACCTATAAATAAATTAAATACCTTCTTCTAAATAATTAATTGAAAGTGATTTATTTACGTCTTATGACAAAGATAACATAGGAAAATTTAAATCATCGAAACTTATCGTAGTCTTTTCAATCAAATACTCGAAATATTTCCCCAGATTCAGCATTATAGCAATATGTTTTAATAAAGATGTCTTTTTTAATTTATTTTATTGATATTTTGAAATTTTTAAAAACTTGTTAATTTTAAGGTTACGGTGACCGTTGTCTATTAGAAAAATATACCTTTAAGTAATGATTTCTTCAACCTATTCATTTATTTTAAATTAAAACATTTTCTGTAATATTTGCTAAAGACATATTTTAAACGGTATAGGGACTATTCATTGCTGTGCTCGCGCGCGCGCGCGTGTGTGTGTGTGTGTGTGTGTGTGTGTGTGGACCAGGGGTGATTTTTTAAAATTTCTAATCTATAAAACCTTTAACTTATTACATTTGGATTAATTAATTTTCAAATGTTTGGATTATCTTTTTTATCTATCACTTTTTCGGCCCTTAACATCACTAATGAAGAATGAATTTCTAAAATGTACACATATGACGCATCACAATTAAACAGTTATTTTTGTTTGATATCATTTGAGCTTACATTATTCGTTCAATGTAACGGTGATTACACATTGGAGGAAGGAAAAAAGGGACAATTTTCAATGAAAATTCTTTGTAAAATTTAAGCAATAATAAGTACATAAATATAAATTGTATTAATGAGGATCAAAAGGTTATATATATATATAGTCTTCTTTCTTTATAACTTATTATATACTCATGAATATTTCTAAAAAGTACTTAGGAAACATTTTTAACTCAATAAATATCAACTTTTTCAATCAAACGCAGAGAAGAGACAACGATAAGATCTAAAAGATGATTGCAACAGGACAATTGTTCATTATTCAAGCTTTCATGGAAACAGCTGGACTGGATCAATATAATTCAAGAATAATAACAAGGTCTTTATTTGTATTTGAAATAAAATAAGTCAAATTATTATTGTGTTTAAATCTGTTTAAAGCATTAATTTTTCTATTTTTTTTATTATTTTCATTTTTTTTATTTCTTATTTTATTGTTTCTTAAAATCATTATTATTATTATTATTATTATTTATTTATTTATTTATTTATTTATTTATATTTATATTTTAATTTTTTGTCAAACCTTTGAAGGCGGTCATCAATCTACAGAAGGAACACAAAAAATTAAAATTAGTGCACTTTGCAAAAGCCAACAGATCCATGATCATTACACGATACAGATTGATAATAAAATATTTCTGACAAAAGACGCTTGTACACTTGTATGAACCTCTGCTAATAGAAATACTAATATGGACGGGCACTAAAATGAATCGTCAGTGGTGTGGTAATGTTACTTCTAGATAGCTACAATCGTACTTATTTCAAAAACCAATGGTCTACATTTGCGCACATCTTAAACTGTCTCTAGTAAAAACATGGCTAAGTCAATGTACGAAAGCTGGCATTAAGTTGAGTTAATCTTGTTTCTTTTTGAGTATTTAAGACGGTCAAAAAAAGGACAAAAATGATGTAAAAATATTATAAAGGTTTTTGAAATAGTTTAATTTCTTACTCCCAGCCATATTTATATAGCAACAGTATTGCAGATATATGAGTTTGTAATTCAAATTGTTTTTTTAGAATTGGCTGCTGTAATTTTCTATGTAGTTGGCATTTGAAACGTCACCAATGTAAGAATAAAATTCTAAGCATAAAAATGGTTTTTATAGAATTACATAGCATATATCGCATCGTTCTAATGGCACATCAAAATTAAACAGGTATTTTTGTTAAATATTTATGACCCCTGATCGGGCACACTGCTGATGAAGAAAAACTCCCCGAGGGCATCCATAACTCAGTAGGTAGCACTTTGTGCTGTCAGAAAATGTATCTTGTGACAAAATCTTTTTATCGTCTTAATTTTTGAAATTTATTCAAAAGTAAGGGTTGTACCCTGATGCAAATCTTTCCTATGCTGGATTTGGATTTATATAATTTTGAAACTTTGAGTTCAAATGTTTGGATTATCTTTTTTATCTATCAATTTCGGCTCCTAGCATCACTGATGAGGAATAAATTTCCGAAATGTGTACATGTTGCACATCAAAATTGAACAGGTATTTTGTTAAATAAATCTAGTTAATCATGGAGATAATCCATCCAAGAGTGACATGTTTTGAAGCCTCGTGTATATGTAACTTTAAAACGTGGGCTTATTCTGAAATTGAGGTAATGATGAAAATAGCTAATCCGGGAGATTTGAACAAATTTATAACTCAAAATGAATGCTCAAAATAAGTACCAGTATGCGTAAGGTTAACACTACTGTATTCAATTCTGACTTGCTGATATCTGTCTAAAATAGGAACGGTGTTTAGAAAACCATATAGGTACTTTAAAATTGCTTACCGCTATACTTGTGATCTAGTTAAATGGTGTGAAAAACATTTAGGTGTTTAAAAATTTTGCTTAAAAGTTTTAAAAATTTAAAAAGTTTTGCTTAAAAGTTTAAAAAGTTTAAAAGTTTTGCTTAACTACTTAATTTAAAATTGTAAAGCGAATTATTTGATGATTTGTCGAGTCTGTAATAAGGCCGATATAGACAACACTTACAAACAGATTGAACTGGTTATACATGAAATATAAATGCAGATATTTACAATAGTATATTAATTTCAAAACAAGTTAGACTTTCAATTATAATGAATTATTTATCAGCAATAATTGCAGCTTTATGTTAATTTGTCCCTCTAGACAAGTTCAGGTACAAGTCACTGAAGTTTTACATTAAGGGTTAAACCCGTTGGGATTGGCTAGATGAGAGATTGTTTTGTCAAGCAAAGGTTATATACAAATTGTTTTGGACGACATGCCAAGCTTTTTTCGGTATGTAAACACCGCTGAATCGTTTTAAAATCAATTGTACAATGCTGTATTCCGTATGCTGTATTTTTTAACTTTTAAAAATTAGAAAAATCTGCTTTTACGACACAACAAAGGAAATCATTTAAAACTCTTTTTTTACCTTTTTAGAACAAATAATTGAAATCGCCAGAATCATGACGTATCTTGTGCATGTAACATAAAAACATTACCGTCTGTAAACTTTTTGATAAGCAACATTTTATTTATTTATTTATTTATTTATTTATTTATTCATTCATTCATTCATTTATTAGTTATTTATGTATTCATTCATTCATTTATTTATTTATTATCAGTTCATTTATTATTTATGTATGTGGTCATTTTATTTATTTGCTTATTTATTTATTTATTTATTTTTTTATTTATTTATTTATTTATTTATTTATTTATTTATTTATTTAGATATCATTTATACTTTAATTACATGTATCTTTTTATATACCAAGGAGTTGACCACTGAATGCTTGAAGGTATAGTGAAGTTTTTGAATAACTTTTGAGACATTCACTAAAGTAACTACGTTTTGTAATTTTAAGGTTGTGGCTTGCTTGTTATTTTTTTCGTTTTAAACCCTTTGTATGTATCATTTTCAATAGACATAACATCCGTGACAATTCTGTTCAATCACAAATCCCCTTCTGACAGTTATAGTTATCTTCGGCGTGCTTTTTCCTTTTTTATCTGAGCAGCTTTACAAGAACTTAACGAATATACAACGATTTGTTGGCAGTATTCGTTAAAATTACATCCAAATAATGATGACAACAAAATGGCATTAATGCGATGTGTCATTTGAGGTGATAACCCATTTAAAACTGGAAAAACAATATACTAAGTTAGTTTCCTGAGAACAACATTTAAATGCTTTTATTTCCTTATTACTTTGCACAGTTAAACAATACAATTCAGTCATAACACTTCACATAATCACCTTCGTAGATTTGCTGAAAAAAATAGCTTAGGGGTTAATCATTTTCATGAAACCACTCAGAAAATTAAGAACATTATACAAGATAAAATAAATATCTTGTTCCAAAACCTCTCATTAGCTCGTCTTAACTTTTAACTTTTTTCGGGATGTTCAAACTAATTTAAATAAAGATGACATAATTCTCTACATTCTTCTGAGCTCTATGCTTTCTTTAAACGCAGACTTGCCCCTTGAGCTTCATAACTTTTATGTGTAAAAAATGTTCCCAAAATGTTTAAACACCATGATTATGAATAGTTTACCTGCTGTTTAATATGCACACAAACACCTGACATCTTTTTTTTTGTTTTTTTTTTTTACAATTTCCTTACCTAACTCGGCATATTATCTTAACTTATTTACTTATCTGTTTGAGTCTGAAATTTAAAGTTGTGTTTCCGATCAAAATTATAAAAAATTAAGGATTGATATCTGGAAGGTAAATTGTCTGTGAAGTAACTCCATTGCACATGTGAGTGTTGATTATTACGGCGTACTATAATGTTTATGTCTTGGTTTACAAAATTGCTTTAACATTCTTTGCTATAGGTAGTCTAGTTGCTTAGAATTGTATACGCTTATTTGCTTTTTAAGATTCTAAGGTGACTGATTAGATTGCCATTTCTAGAGACAACATTTTATCATTATTTATTTATTTATTTATTTATTTATTCATTTATTTATTTATTTATTTATTTATTTATTTTGTTTATTTATTTACTTATTTATTTTTTTAATTCATTTTTTTATTTTGTTTATTCATTTATTTATTTATTTAGAGATTTATTTATTTAGAGATTTATTTATTATTTAGAGATTTATTTATTTATTTATTTATTTAGAGAAAATTTATTTATTAAGAGATTTAGAGATTTATTTATTTAAAGATTTATTTATTAACCTTTTATTTTTATTTTTAAAATTATTTGTTATTTATCAATTCACTTTCCACATTTGTTAAAAGATCCTTTAGTTCTTTTAAATAGTTAAATGAAAAACTCAAATTGTATAATTTTATATTTTCATACAGTTGTCTTTATTCCATGCTATTTGATTATGATATTTTTGCAGAAATTTTAAAAAACAAAGTACAACTTTTCAACAACGAAATAGTTGTAGTTTGAACTTGACATTTAGAGGCACTTTAAATCTGTTATCTTGGACTTTTCTAAAATGTTGCAATAAAGAATCGTGGCATTAAGAAAAAATACAAAGTTTTGGAAATTTTTAAATGGTGTGCTTAAATTAAACGTTTAGTAAATAGTTCACTTAGAATAATTATCAAAACTTAAGATATAAATTTGGAACTGTTGATCGATTATTCGATTTCTGTTCAAATGACGCGTTGTATTTTTGAACAGAAATATTGTTCGGTCATTTTCATTCAACCTTGCATTGCTTTTCTAATTGTCCTTATTTATTTATCTATCTGTTTGTAGTAGATATGGCTTCCACAATGTATTACGGAGGCGACAAGGCGGCAAGGGTGTGTGAAGGAGGAGTAAACTGTTTACATAACTCAGCTAATCTTATATACAAATGTCTTGGTATGTTTTCAAATTAAAAACAGAATTAGTGCTATACGAATATTATTTCTCTTATAATGAAACTTTAGCAAAATTTTAAGGAAGAACGATAAATAGCATGTCCTTAATTCCATGTTTTAACTACCAGTGCGGTAGCTCAGTTTGTAGAGTGCTTGCTCCGTAAGTGGTAGGTCATGGGTTCGAACCCTGACCGGGTCTGACTCAAGACTTGAAAGTGGGAAGTGACTGTTCTTTCACCAAGCACTCGGCATTACGAAACGAAAGTCACGGTTCTTTTGGATGGGAACATAAAAAAGAACCCTGATGTATAATGCCATCAGCGTACAGCACAGGCAAAATTTCTGCACTATATATAGCTGGCGACGTCTCGCTTTAAGTGAAATATTCTTGACTGGGACGTTAAACACCATTACTCAACTCAACTCAAACCATGTCTCTAACTGGAGTTGTGAGAGTTTATTATCGGGTGGTCAAGAAAACCGGAGTGCCTGGAATATTCTACCTACCTATGGCAAAGGAATTCTTTTTTCCCTCAGAATAGGATCAAGAGGAAAGGTATTCAAATATAGATTCTGGCACTTTATAACTAACAGAAAATCGTATAGTTGTTTTTATTTATTTATTTATTTATTTATTTATTCATTTATCTATTCATTCATTCATTTATTTATTATTTATTTATTTATTCATTGATTTTTAGTATTATTATTCTCTCTCTCTCTCTCTCTCTCTCTCTCTCTCTCTCTCTCTCTCTCTCTCTCTCTCTCTCTCTCTTTGTTGGTCTTGGTTTTTCTACACAGTACATGTTGTAAACACGAGTTGCATATCTTTGTGTTTATTTACAGACGATTTGTTAGAGAGTTATTCCTGTAAAGATGACAAACAGCCGTTTGTGATAGCTGATTACGGTTGTGGTGATTGCTCCATAGGTTTACTTTTGTTTAATGCTATGATCGGTATGTAAAGAGAAACTGAAAAAAGACTAATTTAACTGTTGATACATAGCATTTCTAACGGACTAAACCTTTTGACGCTGAGAAATTAAACACGCAAAACATAAAAAATGTAAAACAAAATTGCATTTATGTATATAGATTTTTTTCGAAAAAAGTTATCCATGCAAGTTTGAAATACAATTGCCAGAGCAAAATTTTCTGTAAATGCCATCTTTACATATATGACCTTTTGATCCATATTGCAAGTGTGCTAGATTTAAAATGCTCTTTGTGTAACTAGATGCAATTCTATCTATTCTGCCTTCAAATGTCAGAAAAATGATGGTGATGGTGTATTTACACAGGGACGTCAATAATAGGCATTCTAGTAAGTCTAATTACTTAAATGTACAAAAAAGAAGAAAAAATTGCAGTTGATGGTACCAACATGAACAGACAAAAATACTCGGAAATGTAAAACGTATATATTTATCAAAAGAGTAACAAACATGTTTTTAGTTAGTTAACTTTAAAATAGAGCAGTCATTGAATATCATATATAAATATCTTCTTTTTTTCAATTTATTTTTCGAAATTATAATTGTTTGTTTTTATGTATATTTCTAAATTAAGCACAATATTTATTTGTTCTGAAGCTTAGCTCTTTCTGAGACGTAGTTCCTGCCTTTTCAATTTTTTTAAAAAATACGCTTTTTATTACATCTTAATGAATAAAATTTATTACATCGTTACAAATGTTTTACAGAATGTAGGCCTGACTAGTCTTTTTCGTTCGTATTTGTAATTAGTTTGTATTGTGTTGTAATATTGGTATCATTGAATATTGCAAATACTTGTATTGCCATTACAATTTTTTTCTTTTTCAAAGAACAAGTGCAGGGAAAATAAGGGAGTAATAAAGAAATTGTTCTGATATTAGAGGACCAAATTGGAAATGATTTCAATGCTCTGTTTTCAGTTCTTTTCGGTGGTTAGTTTTAATCTCTCTCTCTCTCTCTCTCTCTCTCTCTCTCTCTCTCTCTCTCTCTCTCTCTCTCTCTCTCTCTCTCTCTCTGCATGAGAAAATACAACATAAAAAAAAACCTGAAAACATGTTTGATGCGTCAAAAAATAGTGAACCAATAAATCTGCCTTTTCCGGTTTAATTTTATTTAGAGCTGCTCGTGTATTCCGTCTCTAAAACCTTTAAAACAGTAGTTTATACCTTAGCAAGCAATTAGACGCACCATAACCTTGCAGTTTAGAAGCAATAAATAAAACTAAAAGAGGATATTGATTATTAATATGGATATAATATACTTTCGTATAATAAACCATAGACAACGGAATATTGCTTCACCTCGGCCCTCCGCTTCCCGAATGTGGCGTGCGTTAGTGTCTTTGTAAGGGGAGTAGAAATTTTTTATTAATAATTAATTTGGTTATATCGAAGTTGTTTTAAGTCAGAAGAACCTGGCATGTCCAAAAAAAAATCCATACCGGACCTAGGAGTTATAATTTTGTATAAATATAGTGTTTCTTTTTTATTTACCGATAGATGGAAAAAATGAACAGACCCCCTTGCTTCGAGAACAAGTCAAAGTTTTTGTAAATGCATCTTCTATGTATAAGAAATGTCTACCTCCAAATTATGTTGACTTCGCATTGATGTCATCGTCTATACATTTCCTGTCAAAACTGTAAGTACTATACGTCTTTAAGGAACCTCTGATCATTCACGTCAAATACCTTTGACTTTGTTATCGGATATAAAATAAGCATTTTTAATGAGACGTCAGGACGTCCAAATGAATAATTGTTTCATGTCCTCATTTGCCACGATTTATCATGTCAATCGTTTTTTTTTTTAAATCTGGAATCGGTCGATAATGTTGATTTTTGTTTACCAGACGTAATTACGCATGCGCTGCCAAATCATAGCAGATCGGAATTTTACAAAATGGATAAATAATGTTTGAGCTAGACAATGGAGAATAAACAAATGTTGTGGATGGTCTCTTCTTTATAACACATCTAGCAAACGGACAGATATCTTACTGAGGAACCAGTAATCACGCATTGTGCAGCTACGACACTCTATCGTCATAAACTAACATAAAGATCAATTTTGTGGGAACAAAAGCTACAATTTACCGATCGAATTTTTGTTTCATCTCAAGAAACCAAAATGAAAACAAAACGCAAGAAAATCATGAATGCATGACCCCGAGTTCCTGTATAATGTACATAACTTAATAACTATTTTTTGAATATTGAGATTAAAAATGTGGTATCTTTTTTTATAACAATGCCTACACATGGGCACGTAAAAAGTTTTTTCTTAAAAAAAATCAAGTAATTTGAAGTTTATCGCAATCGTGTTCTCAGTTGCGATTATCGTTGCAAATTTTTATCACAACGTTTCTTTTTCTATTCTAAAAATTTATGAAAATTTAACAACTCTTCAAGAGATCTATGTCAAGCTTTTTGTCTCAAGAAATGCGGTAACTATGCGTGATTTTTAACATTTAAATGCTACAATTATTTTATGACTGAAAATATTTTTTTCAGACACTGTTATGTCAAAGGTGGCGTGACACATTTGGACGCTGACGAGACGGAATATGAACAATTAAAAACCTGTGCTGAAAATGACTGGAAAGACTTTGTCATTAGTCGTGGAAAGGAGCTTAAACCTGGTAAATTTACTGTATATCATTTAAGTAACAAGGTTTCATTTGAAACAACGTTTTCACCAACGCTTTTACTGGATTTGTTTATCACATCTCTCTCTCTCTCTCTCTCTCTCTCTCTCTCTCTCTCTCTCTCTCTCTCTCTCATATACTTTTAATAATAATTGTCCCATTAAAACTATTAATATTAAACATGCTTCTATTCAATAAGGGTAAACATTTTTATTTATTATTATTATTATTATTATTATTATTATTATTATTATTATTATTATTATTATTATTATTATTATTATTATTATTATCATTTCTGTGGGTTTGGATACAAAACCCACTTGGGTTAAAGAAGAGATATTCTATCCTCCTCTCCATTTTTTGTATGTTTTTTTTTTTTTTTTCGTATGTAAACTTATGAATATTTTATTTTATAAAAACTATAAAGTTTGCATATGACATTTGTTAGAATCAGTAATGGCTAACATCTTTAACATTTACGAATAAGGAGGAAAACTTGTCATCATAACACTGACCAAAGACAGAGATGGAAACGTCATAGATGAAGTAGTTGGAGGTCTTCTTACTCTGACAACAATCGCAAATCAGTTACTATCAGAAAAATATATAACACAGGTAGGTGAGAATTTGAGAAAGTGGATCGGACTGAAAGTGTTTCATGCCTTTGTCAAGATTTTGCAACTCATGTCGAAGCGATAGGTATATGAAATAGTTGAGGAATCCTGAGTATCCGTAAAAACACAAAACTTTGGCTAGCGTAGTTACTTCTATGTTTTGTCCACCACTGCGGTAGAGTGTTAGAGTGTTCGCATTGTTTGTGGAAAGGTCGATGGTTCGAACCCCGGTCAAGTTTGACCAGGACTTGAAAAATGTAAGTAAATGTTCTTTGCAAGTACTCGGCATTTAGAAATGAAAGTCACGGGTCCTTCGAATGAGACTGTAATAACCGATGTCCCTTGTCACGACAGGCGTGGCACGTTAAAGAACCACCCTGCACATTGCCCTAAGCGCAATGCAGAGGTCAAATTTTCTGCCACTTCACCTATAGCTGGTGACGTCTCGATATAAGTGAAATGTTCTTGCCTGGGACGTTAAACTCCATACAATCATTTAATCTATGTTTTGTCCGACGAGGATTCCAACCTACTGGTTGAAAGGCATTGCGACACTTAGACCTCAAATGCCTCGGTAACCTAGGCAAGTTATATTTGAGTGATTAATAGTGTTTTCTTCCAAGTATGTTTGATTTAATCAGTAAAGGATGGTAGAGGAAACGTGAGTGCCGTCAAGAGAATTGACAAACTTTCCACACAGGTCTATCATAAATGGATTTTTTTAAATCTAGGCAGTGCGAAATGCAGTCCAAACAGTCAGTCATGTACTTTTATTTGTAGAAAACAAAAAATTATAAACCAAAAATTAAAATATTCGAAAGCAATTAGTTTATATAATTTTAAAGTAATATTGCCATGTTTTTTTAAGACAGCAAATTTTTGTTCTCAGATTATCCAATTTTTTTTGCAAATTTCGTCACGTAGTCCACTTGTTGGTCTCCTTAACGAGAAATAGTTCTTTTTTTATTTCTATAAAATACAGAAAGAGTTTGTCTTAATGACATATACCGGGTTTTTTGGCATGTCAGAAGACGATTATAGAAAGATATTCAGCCAGAGCGATAGTGAAAAACAGGAGTTAGAGCTAGATCTGGACTATTTCGAATACAACAAAACCGTTTACATACCTGGTTTATCTGGAAAGAAAACAATAGTAAGTTAATATATTGTCATGGCAACCATTCTGAACAGTCCTTACGTTGGTTATGGAATTTCTTATTTCTTTTTAAAAAGAGTTGTGTTGTAAATTGAGTAATGGTGTTTCACATCCAAGTCAAGATTCTTTCACTAATATCAAAATGGTCAATTATGAGATGGTGGAGGGAACCAGAGTATCCGGAAGAACTCACGACTTTCGACAAGCTTTCTAATCTAGGTGGTAAAAGGCAAAGAGGTTAATCACACGATTTAGATTATTCGACCATTTCAAGTTGCAATCGGTAAAAACCTCTAGCTAAGGATATTGTGATTTCATATCAAGCAATGTCTACGACAGACCACGATAGACTACGACATACCACGGCAGATAACAACAGACTACGACAGACCACGACAGCGACAGACCACGACAGTCTACGAAAGATCACGACAGACTACGATACACTACGACACACTGCAACAGACTACGACACGGTACGAAGAACCACGACAGACCATAAAATACTACGACAGACTATGACAGATTACGACAGAACACCACAGACTACGACATACCACGACATTCTGCTATAGACTACGACAGACCTCGACAGTCTACGACAGACTACTACAGATCAAGGCATTCTACGACAGACTACGACTGACCACGCCAGGCAATGACACATTACGACAGACACCGACAGTCTACGACAGACCACGGCATTCTACCACAGACCACGACAGACTACGACAGTCTACGATAGACCACGACAGCGACGACAGACTACTACATACTATGACATTGTAAAGTTACTGTGTTATTGTTTAGTATGTTTTGAAAGCAGCTTACAGAGCAACAACGGGATACAGACATGACATTCAGAATTTTTGCTAACACATACATTTGGATAAAGAACATAAAAGATTTTCAAAAGAATGTGATTAAGCTGTCATAAAATTCGCGTTTCTGACCAGTTGTCATACTTTAATTCTGTTAATATTTTATTCAGTCGTCATATTATAACTTTTTGAATATTTTATTCAGAAAATTCAGAAATTTATAATAAACTTTTTTAGCTATAGAATTGACCATTAATACCTCAGAGCCGAAATTTTTATAATACATTCCAGATGAAGCAAAGAAGAGACAACATGCACGTCGTGTTGCAGGATTACACAAGCTTTGGTTGTACAGTTCGATCTATCAGGGACTGTCATCAGACCGATCTGAGACGGATAAACGAAGGATAGCAGATCTGTATTTCGAAAAATTAGAGGAATATGCCTTTAACGCAACTACCCACCCCCCCCCCCCCCGGCTGTATTACCGTATGCTGAAATTATCATTTCGAAAAACTGTAGCAAGACCTTGTTATATTTCGTTCTGATAATTTGGATTATGGCACAAATGGTACAGATTAATCTTGGTTTTACTTATTTATATATATTTTAAAAAAAAAAGTAAAAAAAAAAAAAAAAAAAAAAAAAAAAAACCCGAAAACAAAAAAAAAAAAAAAAAGAAAAGAAAAGAAACAAACAAGCAAGCAACTTTTCGAAGAAAGATTACAATAAAAATGTCCATGAAGAAGTAACTATTTCGATACCGACCTCTTCAGAATTTAAAGTTGATATTTCATTACTTGCTGAAGTTTATGACCATGTAGATAATTTTGTGGAAACGCCATGGGTTGTGACATGGTGAATGAAAAAATTAATCAAAAATGTTCTTACCCAACAGAGTTTTCTTAATTATCATTTATTTGTACTAAAATACAAACTGTCTGCAAATGTAAAATTGGAATTAATTACGAATCAGTAGCAAATCTAAATAGCGTACCCCCTTTATCACACCCCTTTGGAATTTTTTTTCCATTTCGATGTAGATGACTGTAAACAATGTCTTGGTTAAAATACAAAATTGACTACGGGGGTGGAGGGAAATACGATGAATTTTCTGACTAACGAGAAGGAAGTCAGGAGAACGTGTAACAACCCTTTTTCTTGCCCTACAAGAAATAGCACTCTTTATGTGTATGATCAAACAATATGCACAACCCAATATAAAGAAGTATGATAACAACATTTTATTGAATTTTGTAGTTATACATTTAATAATGGTAAATTACATTGTTAAGGACCATGTAAAAATGTACAATCTGACACAAAGTAGAACACTAATACTTGTTGAATAGGGCAAAATGAAAACTTTACAAAATCAAAAATTATAAACAAAATTACAAAAATTATAAAATTATAAAAAAAAAACGAAATTCAGAAGTTTGGAAAATAACCTCTGAAACAAAACTTGAATTTTGGTTGTTTGTTTTATAACAGGGTTGTACTGGTGGTTTACGCTCAAGTCAAGATTTTCGCTTATATCGAGGTTTTTAGTTTAAAGATTATGGAAAATAACCGTATAGATTGGAGAAAACCACCGGCTTTCAGTAAGCGAACTCAGAAACGTTCTCACGCTAACATCTATAAAGTGAGGTTCAAATCTAGTTGGTGAGAGAAGCTGTGAATCATAGCTTATACCACTCGGTCTCCGATGCCTTTTATTGAAACATTCAAGTATTTCAGTATATTATCTATCTATCTATCTATCTATCTATCTATCTATCTATCTATTTTTCACATTTACTGACACAATACCGAAGGAAGGTCAACGTAAAACTACGTAGAAAAGAAAAGTCGTTTAAGATTTATTGCATTCATTACAACATGCTAAAGCTTACATAAAACACTAGTTATCTCCCTTTATCCGTGATAACAATTTTGGACATTGACCTGTGGGAAGTTCGTTGATAGCCAAGCTTGGTTTGCTGTAGCACCAATGGCTCTCCATATATCATCATTGCTACAACTATATCCGGAATAACGCATCTTCTCTAAAGCACATGATGTAAATCCGCTTTTCAATTGACTAGAACACAAAAAAAACATTGAAAGTGGATTGATGTACGCATTTGATCAGTCGAGACAAAACACACACACACGCAACACACACGCAACACACACGGTAAGCGAACAGACTTTTTTCCTGCAATTGCATCACATGGGTAGAAAAGAACTTTAAGATTTTGTGATTAGAAAACCTGGACTTATATAACTCGACCAGAAAGGTCGTTAAATGACGCTAAAGATAGGTTTGATGGACCAAAACCGTTCACATAATACAAAATTTCTAAATGCTTTTTTATTTTCCAAAATTCTTGAGATCATATAAATGAACAGTCTGAACATGTTTGAAGATGGAAACTATTATTTCATATTGCCTGAGTTAAATCTGGGTGCAATAGTTATTTTTTAAAATCAATTATTTATTTATTTATTTATTTATTTATTTATTTACTTATTATTATTATTATTATTATTATTATTATTATTATTATTATTATTATTATTATTATAGGCTTACATTACAGCCTAGTTTCTTACAGCACTAGACAAATCTCCGCATAGCTGCGATTATCTAAATTGATTTCCTTAATGATGCATTGACCTACACTGATTTCCGCCATTTTACACTTACCAAAATTAATGTCCACCACGTTTTACCTCTCTACTTACATGTTCGCCATGTTGTATTTCTGTTGTTCTTACCTACATGGGTCTGTGCCTTGAATTAAAGTTAGATATGGGTTACAATATGGGTTTAAGGCTGATATCTGAAGTAGAGCGGTATCGTCGTGACAAGGATCAAATACTGTTCCTAACTGTGGCACAGCGGCTACAAAACAACATAGATGTTACACTAGAAATGTTTTTTTAACATGGATAAAATAATTTCCAAGTAGGGGACATTGTGGCGTCAAGGAGGAGTGGAGTAATGGCGTTTTACGCCCCAGTCAAGATCATTTCACTTACTTCGAGGCTGTCAGTTCTGAGATGGTTGAAGAAACCGGAGTGCCCGGAGAAAACCACCTACCTTCGGCAAGCGAACTGATAAACTTTCTCACACTAGGATCTGTCCCGATTGGGATTCGAACCCAGGCGGTGAGAGGCGCTGCGATCCGTAAGCGCGCGTTTAAGACCACTCAGCCAACCTGAGCCCCTCTCTTCAAGGAGGCACCATCAATGTAATAAAATAAAGAAGAGAAACTGATTTGTCGTTATTTGGGTCAAATAATGTACCAAGTAGGGGGTACTGTGTCCTTAAGGAGGCACTATCAATGTACTAATATAAATTAAAGAAGCAAAACTGTTTTGTAGTTACATGGGTCAAATAATATACCTAGTAGGGGGTACTGAGGCTTCAAAAAGGCACAATGTAATAAAGACGCGAAGATGTTTTGTCGTTATTTGGATCAAATAATGTTCCAAGTAGGGAAATTTGGACTTGAAAGAGGCACCATTAATGTAATAATATAAAAAAGCAAAACTGTTTCGTCGTTACATTGGTCAAATAATGTACGAAGTAAGGATACTTTGGCTTCAAAGAGGAAACATGAATGTTCCAATAAAAAGAAGCAAACATGTTTCGTTGGGACCTGGATCAGTTTTATGGCTGCAAAACAACATGGATGTAACAATATAGTAAATATGATTGATTGATTGAACGGGATTTAACGTCCCAATCAAGAAAATTTCACTTATATCGAGACGTCACAAGCTGTAAGTGAAGTGACAGAAATTTTGACCTTTGCAGTTCGCA
The DNA here is from genome assembly GCA_029721355.1 of Tegillarca granosa. NCBI lineage: Eukaryota > Metazoa > Mollusca > Bivalvia > Arcoida > Arcidae > Tegillarca > Tegillarca granosa. The sequence goes on from CM056610.1 coordinate 30,503,707, forward strand.
AAGGGCAATGTTCAGGGAGGGTCAACGCCTGTCGCGCCATGAATCGGTTTTTAAGGTCTCATCCGAAAGACCCCTTGACTTTCATTTCTAAATGTCGAGTGTTTGGCAAAAGAATAGTCATTTTAAATTTTCAAGTCTTTGTCAGACCCAGTCGGTGTTCGAACCCTCAACCCCTAACATACAAAGCGAGCACTCTACCACTAGGCTACCATAGTGGTGACAATATAATAAAGTAATGATGTATCGATGTTACATGTATCAAATATTGTATACAGTTTGGGTACTTTGACTTCACTGTGATAACATAAGTATTACAATATTATAATCCAATAATATACCCAAATGACAAAGATCAAATCCTGAAACCAGCTGTGAGGTAATATACTGATAGTTATTTTAATATAACAAGGAAACGGAGCACCAATTTCGCATTTTGATACTCTCCTGTCTCAATTTTAGGTTGAAAGACTCTTGACACGGGCGCAAAACAATTTTTCAACTTATTCAACTTCAGAAAAAAAATAGAAAAGGATAATCATGTTCTACAGAGGAATGAAAATAATACACAGCTCATGTCAAAATCAAAATCCCCCCCCCCAAAAAAAAACAAAGTAAAAACTTAAAAAACGGACAAATTTAATTATATACGTGAACTTCCATCAAGGAAGTGAGGTCAGGTGTTCCGGAAGGAAAAGCACCTCCTGGCTGTCAAGCTACACCCGTGACGTGCAAATGTCAATTTGGAGAATAAAAGGAAAATGGGACTGTGGTATATCAGTTTATCTAGTATAAGTGTTGATACAGTGACTTATCAACACTATTGTGATGAGGGCCATAAAACTTTTTAAGGGCCTTGATTAGCCTGGGCTTGCAATATTCTTGAGTAAACAATTTTACTGTAAGCAGTTTACTTCGTTAAAGAAATTCCCCGTAGTGGGAACAAGCTCTACTTTAACAAATTAACTGTGAAACATACATCCCATCGCTTTTGATTCCTTTTTTCCCACATTTCATAGCAAATAATGTCGTTTTGGTTACTTACAATGACAGATAGAATCAACATTAAAAGCGTAGTCAAAATGTAATTTTGTAAGAGTTGTTTCAATCGTATTCACTTTACAATGGAACCCACTATCTTGTGCCACATGTTGGAGACAACGCAAAGTCAGAAAATATGCCCTGTAAAAGAATATGCACAAAATCGATGATTGTGTTTCGTACAGAGATGTGCATTCAAATTAAATTCCTTATCGGTTTTGAAAAACAAACACACAAAAGTACAAGGTTCTAATTGAAGTTAAAATGGTCAAGCAAATTGATTATAACATGCTCATTTCAAAGACATTGTTTTGCTACAAAAACGAGATTTCAAATTATCATCGCAAGTAATATTTGAGAAATTGTAGTCTCGTTGAAATAAAGTTTTTAACATTTGTTGTATGTAAATATAAAACGAGTAGCTCAGTTGGTAAAGTGCTTGCTCCGTAAGTTGGGGGTCGTGGGTTCGAACCCCGACTGGGTCTGGCCCAAGACTTGAAAGTAGTGACAGTTCTTTCGCTAAGAACTTTGCATTACAAAATAAAAGGTTCTTTCGGATGGAAACTTAAAACGATAAAGAACCCTGCTGTATAATGCCATCAGCGCAACGCACAGGCAAAATTTCTGCTCTTTCACCTAAAGCTGGTGAGGTCTCGATATAAGTAAAATATTTTTGACTGGGACGTTAAACACCATTACTCAAATAAAATCCCTATTAAATAGAGGGAATTGATTACGTACAAGTACCTACAAACATGTAAATTTTAGGGTCTCACTGCAAACAGGCATCTGGAAAAACTGGATGGTGTTGCTTTGTTTATATACATATTTTCTAAGGAAAGGTATTTGAAATCATTTTATTGAAGAGCTGTGACAAGATCCATCTTGAAAGTAAACCTATTAACATTGGTGCATACTTTTCATATTTATAACGTAGAAGTATCAAACTTTTCAGAAAAACGGGTTGAATTGGAACCAAAAACATGGTATTAATATACTCACTTGCAGCGTGTGCTTTCTTCTACAAGGGTCGAGTTGAGTCCACCTAGAGATAAACAGGAAGCACCTGCTCCTAAAATAAACGTACTATCTGAACACCTAGGGTCACTCGGCTGGTTCTCATCCGGGTTAAAGGTCGTAAAACATTGTTGTAAATTGATCTGTGGAAAATGTTGATGAAGCCACTCGGTTGTAGCATTAGATGTAAGTGCCAGTTGTATGTCCGTATCGTCGCACGTGACTCCGTCATAATGCAAAAACTGTGAAGCGCAAAGTTTTAAAGAGGAAATGGTCCTAGGAAATTATACAAAGATAAAAGTGAATTAAGTACATAAATTCATTTGTGTTTATTTCAAAATTACTATGTAAGAATTGAAGAGAAAAAAGATCCCGCCAACTAGATAAGAAAAAAAAATATGGAGTATGACATTGATTTTTACGCCCTAGTAAAATTTGCGAAAATTATTTCGGATTTGGTGAAGGAAGCCGGGGTACCCGAAGACAGCCAAACAC